>MPVS01000022.1:0-135492 GCA_001931775.1 Fomitopsis pinicola
GACGAGTCACATATATGCGAAAATTGCCATCACATGCTCCCGGGAAAGCCAGCAGGCATAGGAACTTTGTACAGTAGGTATCAAACTGATGCTCACATCTTCGGATACCAGGCTGATGCTTCAAGTATGTTGGATCAATATTGGCCTAAGCTCTCTGAAGACAACTGTGGCTAGGGCTGATACGATACCGCGCGCAGCATCTATCATACACGGCGATCGGCATCGATTCCATGACTGTTGCTCTCAGCATCATTTCTATGACTGGGTTCATCCGGTGGTGTAGTAGTACGTGGTGCCTGAAGCTTGAAGCTTAAGGCCTGACCAGTGACTGTAGTAGGTTCCGCGTGCCACAGTGGCGGTGATCGCGTGATCGATCAGAAAGCGCATCACAGACGTATATAGTAATTGTCGAAGTTGGCGTTGAGAGCTGGGACTTGTTTCAAAAGTCTGTTCAATGGCCTGAGTGCCTTTCGTAAGAAAAAAAGTCACTAATAGCATATTGCGGTCTAGCCCAGATGGTGTAAGCTCGCCAGTGTGAAATGACTGTCGAGCCCTAGCCCTGGTGCTGTTCATTCATATCTCTCTCGAACTCAATAAAATGCGCTAATCGGGACCTTGCTGACAGTGGCTGCCCACTGATAGCATAGCGAGTTCGATTGTGCAGGAATGGAAGTCGTTGAGAAAAGTGTTGTCTTGTAGACGTGTATAGAGCATGCGCCTCGGGCGAGCTACACGGCGAAACGACTCGTTTCAGAGGTAGTAGTGGTGGTGAGAAACAATGAGGCATCGTACCGCAACTTAGAGCCTCGGTCACTAGCATGTAGTGCCCCCGTCGGACATGCATATCGTGCGCCATACAATGTGTACGGCCGCCATGTTGTAGGGCACCGATGAATGCGACTTGCGTGAGGCCCCGTTGGATACTGTTCGGGCAGTACGGTGACAAGTGCATAAAAGGCTAGAGTCGACTAGACTCAAAGAAGTCCACTCGCAGCTAACATACTTGGTTTCACCATGACGTGGCTCAGTATTCTACGCGACTTGTTCTACACGATGATGGGAGCAAACGTTCCACAAGTCACGTCCACATCCACCGAACGGGTGGGCTTATCTACGATCAAGTCAACGACTAATCCCTCTGACGCTGAGAGAGTAAGTAAGCGCATGCATTTCGAAACCTACTGAAACAATACTGAGTCACCTTGTAGGAACGGAAGGAAGAAGGCCGTGTCCGCGCACAAATCGGCGCACAGTACCCTTGCCGCTGTCGTAGAGAAGACCAATACGATCCCGACAACGAACAATACGAACACGATACTGTCGCTGTGGAGGTCGCCGGAAGCGTCGGATTCGGATTTGGCTTCGGCCACATGCATAGCGTAGAGGAAGGCATGGTGGTCATGTCCGCGAGTTCCGCCTGGGCAGAATACCGACGGAATCAAAGCTGACGTAGTGTATCTGGTGTGAAGCATTAGTCGAGCCGCATGGGACATTGGTACTCCATTCTAGTGATCAGCAGTTGGCCCCGTCTCGCGTAGGGACCTCATACAAGGCGTTCGCGGCGAGACGCTCCACGTTTCTTCGTAGAATGTACTCAAGAGAAGCATCCGCGGCGATCGATGCACCACCACAGTGGTCCACGGTGCGTTTGCACAGACACACGGAGTCATCCAGATCCGTAGACAGAGCGCAGCCCATGAGGTTCAGGAATCGGGGGCAGATAATAGGTGGCCGCATGGTGGGCACATGCTTCTGGCGCATTACATGCGCGAAGAACACGCACAACGCACAGTACGAGAATGACTCACGAGAGCAAGAATGGAATCGCGCTATAAGCTTTGCCAGCGTTCACAGTCCGATGTTCCCAGGCAATGCATATTTGGTCAGATAACATTCGAGATGGAAAGCGGTAGACAACCGCAACACGATTACGTACCTGCGATCGAGGTAAATGAATGAGAAACATGAGGCGATAACATCTCGAGATGCAGCCGAGAGCGAAACTCACAAGAGAAGACGACAGCGTTGCAGCACAGCCGACATACACACTAGACAGAGACACGAGACCACTTCGGGCGGGAGTTGACTAGAACTTGAACTCCTTTTCCCGTCTGCGGTCGCTTTCCCTGTCGGCCTTCTGTTTCCGCTTGGACATCTCCTTCCCTATCATGTCCGAGAAGTCCTCCCGCCCATGCGCCCCGGGCACACCCGCAGATCCACGCGAATGCTGCTCGTATTTCCGGCGTAACTCCTCTTCGGACATACCCTCCAACTCCGCAGCATCGATCGAGACGTCCACGCCGTTGCGCCGCTGTGAGAGCGACATCGAGTCAGTACACGATGCGATGGTAAAATGAAAGGAACATGAGACTCGCCTTCGAGCCTCGCTCATCGCCGAGCACAGGAATAGCACCCCCTTGCGTGACGGCACTGACGTCGTACCCACGCTCGCTGCCCATGAGGCCGCGCACAGACGTCTGTTTCTCTGGCACAACCTGGTAGAGCGACCGCGGGCCAGTGTCGGCGGCCTCCGAATGTGCGCGGCCTGCATTTTTCCGGAGCTCGAGGAAGTCTGGTGTTTCGAGACCACCTGCGACCGTCGACACGACACTTGTCATACCCGACGGTGTCTCCATGCCGGATGGAGTCTGCATGCCGTCGTGCGGGGTAGGTTCCGGCTGCTCTTCCTCTTCGCTCTCTTCCTCGCTCTCGGTCTCCTCTTCCTCTGTATGAATTATCAGCAGATGAACACGAGGCTACTTGGAGCAACGAACCTTCTTCGGGCTCAAGTTCACCCCAAAGGTTACGATCGACTGGTTCGCCCATCTAGCGAGGAATGTCAATCAGCCACAGAGGGAAACCAAGGCCGATGACTTACGTCTGCGTCGGTGTTCTTTGGCATGACACCAAACACATCTCCGTACAGAGGACGGTTGTATTCGTCAAGTGGTGGTTTACCCCATCCGCCCGGATGGAAACCCCATTGCGCACTGTGCGGGTTGGCTGTCAAGTCGGCTGCGTAAGTGTGCCATGACACTCACCCTTCAGGAATAGGTGCATTCAAGCCAGGTATCCGGAGTGT
This sequence comes from Fomitopsis pinicola, assembly GCA_001931775.1. Classification (NCBI taxonomy): domain Eukaryota; kingdom Fungi; phylum Basidiomycota; class Agaricomycetes; order Polyporales; family Fomitopsidaceae; genus Fomitopsis; species Fomitopsis pinicola. The sequence goes on from MPVS01000022.1 coordinate 3,083, forward strand.
CGGGTAACTGGGAGGCGGCCCAAACCTTTGCATGCTGATCAGCCACGGTGGAGGAGCAAGCGGAGGTATCGATAGTGCTTCGACTAGTTCAGGAGACAAGTCACCAGGTCGCTTGTGCTTGAGCTGCGTCTCGAATTCTTTGCCTTCATAGTACCTGAGCGCATCAGAGAACGTCAGCTGCACATGAGGCAGAACCAACCTGACTGCTCACATCTCGCCAAAGCCGGTGACATTCGGCTTGGTCATGAACTTGAAGAACGCGTCGTGCAGCTTTTGGTAGTCAATATCAACCTTGCCCATCTTCGGCTGTACGCGTTCACGCGTCTTCGCTTTGAGCGACATGTTGGCCTCCTTCTCCTTTATCGCGTCACGCATTGTGGCGATACCCGTATCAGCGATGTAAGACGGCAGCTGGAAGGGCGGCTTCTCGATTCCGCGCTTGCCCTGCAGGTAATCTCGTTTGGCGCTCCAGTGGCTCGGAATTGGGACAGTGTTGCGGTAACTTTTCAGGTGGAGGAGGAGACGGGGGTCGGCCGCAGTCACGTCCGTCCACTCAACGACTTCGGGCTTCTTCACGAGCTGCTTGAGCTCTGCAACGGTCAGTCGGTTCATTTTGCGTGCCTTCTTCTTGGAGAGGGGCTTCTTCTCTTCCGTCTCAGAGTCACCTTCAGACGCCATGTCGTCATCCGAGTATATGACCTCCCCTTTCGAGGGCTCTTGGTCGCGACCCTATACGCAGGCAGTAGCGTGAGTGCGCGTATTGTAGGCGAGAGAGCGCAACGCACTGATGAAGCCTCAGGAGGCAACTGGAAGCGGGCAAATACGTCGGAGAACTCTTCGAGGGCAGGGCCTTTGACATCCAACTGCTCAGGTACGTACTCAACATCCATTGGTACATCCACCTCCATCTTCTCGTCCGAGTCGGATTCTGCCTTGGCATCGTCATTGGTCTGAGGCGTACCGGTCCTTGAGCTCTTGACTACGCAGGAATAGACTGTACGGGCGCACCTGCTTCTCCGCTTTCTTCTGCTTCGCCTTCAACCTCCTCAGCTGGTTCTTCGACTTGATCTTGCCATTCGCCTTGACTCCGTTGGTTGCAATAGTGGTCGTTGCTACCTGCGTGGCCATCTTCCGCACTTTCAGAGCCGACAATTGATCACCCGAGGAGTGGTTTGCGCGAGCACAGAGAGGTCACAGACAGACCTTGGACAGACCTCCGAGAGCTTCGAGGCTTCGCTAGCGTAAGCCACAAGTTGCCGGATGCGGGCAGCGGAGGACGAATAATCCGGCAGGCTCCGATTCGCTGACTGGCATCGCACAGCGATAGAAATTTGCCTTTGACGAAGTCCCTTGCGGCCCTCCGAGTACGAGCCAAGCTCTCCTTTCCAACTACCACCACCAAATCACGCTCCTCGATCGACTAGCAGAGTCGATCATAAAACTGAAGAAAACAACAAGAAGCAATCATGGCGTCGTGAGTGCAAGCTCCTGGACATCGAGTGCACACAGAGACTGATCAGCATGCTGTACAGCACTGACCAGCTCCAGGACATCCAGGAGGGCGAGATTGAGTCCAACTGGGACCAGGTCGTCGACAAGTAAGTCACAATCCTGTGGGCCTCGACGCGTGGGGCTGACTCTGCGGCTGTGTAGCTTTGATAACATGGAGCTGAAGCCAGAGCTTCTCCGTGGTATCTACGCCTATGGGTGAGTCTCCTCGGGCACGCATACAGCCTTCTGTTGAACTGGTGTAGTTTCGAGCGTCCCTCTGCTATCCAGCAGCGCGCGATTGTGCCCGTCATCAAGGGCCACGATGTCATTGCCCAGGCTCAATCCGGTACTGGCAAGACGGCTACTTTCTCGATTTCCATCCTCCAAAAGATCGATCCCGAAATCAAGGGCACGCAGGCGCTCATCCTCGCGCCGACGCGTGAGCTCGCCCAACAGATTCAAAAGGTCGTCGTCGCCCTCGGTGACTACATGAACGTCGAGTGCCATGCCTGCGTCGGCGGCACCAATGTCCGCGAGGACATGGCCAAGCTCCAAGAGGGTGCGCAGGTCGTCGTTGGTACCCCCGGCCGTGTCTACGACATGATCAACCGCCGCGCTCTGCGGACGGACACCATCAAGATCTTCTGTCTGGATGAGGCCGATGAGATGTTGTCTCGCGGTTTCAAGGACCAAATCTACGAGGTCTTCCAGCTCCTGCCCCAGGACACCCAGGTCGTTCTGCTCTCCGCCACCATGCCCGCGGATGTGCTGGAGGTGACGAAGAAGTTCATGCGCGACCCCGTCCGCATTCTCGTCAAGCGTGACGAGCTGACGCTTGAAGGTATCAAGCAGTTCTATATCGCGGTGGAGAAGGAGGAGTGGAAGTTGGATACGCTTTGTGACCTGTATGAGACGGTCACCATCACGCAGGCGGTCATCTTCTGCAACACCCGGCGGAAGGTCGACTGGTTGACCGAGAAGATGCACTCTCGCGAGTTCACCGTGTCAGCCATGGTGAGTGTTTGCTACGATCAAACAAGTATATGAAGTGAGGTGCTGACGCTGCGACGTTGACAGCACGGTGACATGGAGCAGAAGCAGCGTGAGGTGCTGATGAAGGAGTTCCGCTCAGGCTCCTCCCGCGTGTTGATCACGACGGATCTTCTTGCTCGGGGCATTGACGTGCAGCAGGTATCGCTCGTCATTAACTACGACCTTCCGACCAACAGGGAGAACTACATTCACCGTATTGGTCGTGGTGGCCGTTTCGGACGGAAGGGTGTCGCTATCAACTTTGTGACGACGGAGGACGTGCGGATGCTTCGAGACATTGAACGTAAGTGACAGGCAAATGATAGCCTCGGTATTGTGGACGCCACTAATCCGAACCTGCAGAGTTCTACAACACACAAATTGACGAAATGCCCCTGAACGTCGCGTGAGTGTCTGATTGTCAGGATCGCCGTCGGGATGGATTACTTACGTTTCATGTCTAGCGACCTCATCTAGATGCACTCTACGTCACGTCCTTTTTCCATCATCCAACGGTCATCAACAGGAACAGACGTCGGCTGATCCTGAATATCAGAATATTTTTCGTATTGTCTCGCCTAGTCCCTCCACACGCGCTGTTGCATTCGTACATACCACCACCCTGCTGCACGAAGTTTTGCGTGCGATTTCACGCGCCGTCCGTTGAGTGTACTGTATAAGCTGGGTCTTCGTAGCCTATGTCTGAGCCATGTATTCGTCGAGTGGTTGTCGATATATCTTTTGCTGCTGCTGTAGCCTGCGAAATGTGGACTTTTGTGTGACAGACGTGGCGACTGATGCGTACTCGAAGCGTGTAGCCTGGTCCGTAGTACGGCACTGTCTCGGTTGGCAGCGTCGGGACTTGCGGGCGCATTGATGCGGGGGGCTATGCGCCGCGGTGATTGGCTGCGGGAGAGGCAGTCCTCGGGCGCCTGGCGCGGTGGCGGGCATGTCGAGGTCCGTCGATCAATTCGAAGGCACAAGCCAGCAAGTGCTTGCCCTCGCGTCGTCGGCTCCAGACATAACCATGCAACTCACCGCCCCTGTCAAACCCACATATATGACCCCCCGCAGCCCACAACATGCCCTCCATCCCCTCGCCATCCCTCCCCTCTCTCCCGTTCATAAACAGCACCCATGCTGTTGCAGTAGCTCAGCGGCACCCCGTTCACCTAAATCTCCGCGTCACTCCTAGTCCCGCCGCCACCATCGATTTCGATTTCTCGACTTGGATCTTTGCCCGGGTGGCCAAGGGCATTCCAAATAAGCCCAATTGATCTATAAGTTATCACATATGGTCCGTCTCCCTCGTCTTGCCTTCATGTCCAGCGACGTCCATCTGATCTCAGTCCGCCATGGCACCCAAGATTTCGCTCTCCATGCCGCCATCCTTCAATTCGCATGCCGCGCCGTCCCCGGCATCGCCCTCCTGGCGCGCGCCCCACTCAGGCGTCCCTTTGTCCGTCGCGTCCGCCGCGCAGCCCCCCACCGAAGTCGTGCCCAATCTCTTCATAGGAGACCTCGGCGCGGCCGAGAACCCGAAAACCCTCATCCAGCTCGGCATAACACACGTCCTTAGCGCGATGTGCGGGCGTGTCCTCCTCCCCCCGAACATGTCTCTCGCGCAGCTCCAGCTGCCCCTCCAAGATAGCCCCTTCGCGGAGCTCGCGGAGTACCTCCCCACGTCGACCCATTTCCTCTCCGACGCGCTCCACGATCCCAAAGCGCGTGTCCTCGTCCACTGCGCGCAGGGCATTAGCCGCAGCTCCAGCGTCGTGTGCGCGTACTTGATAGCCAAGTACGGCTGGACGCCAGACCAGGCGATGCGCTTCCTTAAATCCAAATACGCCCTTGCAGACCCGAACCCCGGCTTTGTCATGCAGCTCGGCGAATACGCACGGTCGCTGGAGAAGTCCCAATAGCAGCATTTTGTTCTCTCTGGACTTCGGACGTTGCGGGTTAGCTCATACACTATTCTCTCTCTGATCATGCCTTTAGGTTGTCGTCACTGTGTTTACACTGATAGTCACCACACCCCAAAACCTCGCATACATTCCACACTTCACACACTGAACCATGCATGTTGTACTCTAGGCATCCCATAATTAGGCTCGTCTCCACATAGATTATACTGTACCATGTGTACTTGCAGGTCATCCATAGCAGACTATCCATCAGCATCGCTCATTACTAGCATTTGTTTATGTCCTGGAGCACCAAAGAATACACATTAAACATACAATGTTGTACATGCCAACCGTCCCAGATACGCAAATGTCCACAGCCGGTAACATACACGGGTAATCAAGTACAGCACCGGCCACCTTCTTCTGTACTACCGTCTATTGCCACACCGGAGGCCGAAGGTTTGGAGAGCTTGACGCCAGGGGACTGCATGGATTGCTCGGTGAGACCAGGCCGGGTGGTATTGAACAACGCATGTTCAACGATGCACTCACCCTGTCATCATCGAAGACGCCCCTGCGGATCTTGTCTAGGATGTCTCGTGTTGCCTGTTCAAACGCGGCGTCCACGTTCACCCCGCTCTTCGCGCTCGCCTCCACGAACAGCAGCCCCTCCTCCTTCGCCCACAACTCCGCCTCCTCCGTGCTCACCTCGCGCGGCCGCTTACTAGGCCCGTGCGCGTCCTCCGCGCAGAGGTCGATCTTGTTCCCGACCAAGATACACGTGAGATGCGGGTCGGCGTGTTCTCGGACATCTGCCAACCACGAGCGTGCGTTCACGAAGGCTGATAAGAGGGGACGGTCAGCGGGCTGCGAGGTGGGATGCGGGGCGAGGGAAGGAGCTCACTCTGACGCTGCGTCACGTCGTACACGAGCAGGCAGCCTGCCGCGCCGCGGTAATACGACCGCGTGATGGACCTGAAGGACTCCGTCCCTGCAGTGTCCCAGCCTGCATGGATCTGTCAGCGTCCTGCGATGCTCCAAGAAGCGTGCGGATGCGCGCGGGCCGGAGTCATAACGTACATTGAAGCTTCACCACTTTGTTCTCCTCTGGGATTGTGATGAGCTTCGAGCCAAACTCGACTCCTAACTAGCATGCGGAGCAGGCGCACGCAGTACACGCAGGGGCCGAGCAGTGGGCGGGTTTCCGTAAGTGCCAAGGTCCGGGCAAACGACTCGGAGGAACACCCACTGTTGGATCCGGATTCGCGAGGAAGCGTTGGTCCGTGAGGCGTACCAGCAGCGAGGACTTGCCAACTGCGGCATCGCCTGCGTGAAAAGCCACAGTCAGGACTGGATCAAGGAAGCAAGGGTAGGCACACGCACCGGTTATGATAAACTTCAAAACGTAATGCCATGCAACTCCGGCCATAGTGAGTTGGGCGAGAAGGGCACGGAGTCAGGTAGCCAGATACAGCAAGCAGTGCTGGAGTCAGAGAGACACAGAGATACAAGCACTGGCGGCAGCACAGGCCGAGAACAGCAGAGGGCAGATCGTTGTCGGGGCCGTTGCAGTGAGACGGCTGAGTGGGAGTCGCGCGCCGGTGATCCTGGGGCCCGCAGTGACGGCGACGCGATGGCACGGTAACACGCCGCACGTGATTCCCGGAGCTCTCCGGCACTCGGTCCTCGCGGACAACGCAGCGTCGACAGCAAGTTCTCCACTCCCCAGACCGTCTACCACCATGAGCAGCGCTACCTGGCGTAACGTTTTCACGTATGTCGCCTCACTCTCGCAGAAGTAGCACAAACTTACTGATCATATACTACGTGGCACATAGGTTCAACAAGTACACCCAGATTGCGGCCCGCGCCGTTCGCCAGTCGCTCAAGGAGAGCGAGCGGGTCGCCGCGGAGAAGCGAGGCCTCACCATTCTGAGGTACCAGCACTGGGAAAACGGCGTTGGCGGCGCGCAGGTGAGTCATTGCGTATTTTCCGGTCTCAAAGCCTTCATTCATTTCTCTCCACCTAGACCTTCCTCGTCCCGCCTGAGGAGAAGGAACCGAAGAAGGGTGTCGTATAGTGACGGGGCTCGTTCCCAAAGCGTCGTGGCATGTATGACCCTGGACGGAAGCGAAAACCCTAGAATGACCATTTGACCCTGCACCCCACCCCAGTCTGAGTCCCGTTGCCGTCGACCCTGTGCACCCTACATCCTTCATCTTCACGAGGCGGTCAATCGACACATACTTACTTAGGCTGTGCTTGCGAGACCGCGGCACGGCATCCCCCAGAAGCGGGTATCGCCGTCTATTAATTGTCGCGTGGGTTGTCGCACCGTACAGTATAGGTTGAATACAATGGTCAAAGAAGCACCCCGGTGAGGAATGAGTGCCCTCGGTAATTTGTCGTGGGTCTCCAGTGTCATTCGAGTGCATTGCATGCATTATCGAATAAGTTGGCCATGTAGGCACTAGCCAGCATTGTCACAGTCCAGCACGGTCCGCACGAACCACACCGCGGCGTTGCAATTTACGTACTGTTCGCCACTATGCCTCGCAGGCTCGTAACTGTGCCATCTGAGCCGCCACTACTGTCCGGCCTTCGCGCAGTGCCGCAGATCGTGCTGCAATCTAAGCATCTCAGGAACTACGTCGCCTCGAGGCTCGATCTCAGAAGCTCCATGAGGCTCCCTGAACATACCGATTGTGTCGGCACTGACTCGACCAGGGAACACGCTAGACAACGCGGTCACAACGCGACCTCCCGCGCATCCTATCCCGTCTCGAAATGACTACTCATTGCTCGCGTACGGTTCTCGGCTACAGTCAGCTGCCCTCCGAGAAGCAAGGAGGACCCTAGGGCCCTTGGGGGTCGTATGTTTGAGGGCCCTCACTGGCCGACGGTGTGCTGCGCACTCGCCGCGCGGCGCATCGGGCGAGGCGCTCGAGCGCGTTTTCCCACGTGTGTCCAGGTTCCGCCGCCGCCAGATCGCTTACATACTCACTCTTCTTTTCTCCTTCCCCTCGATCAAAAAGCCGTCTGCACAAAGGGCTCGCCGTTGCACGCCCCGCTCGCCTCCATACATCGCTCCATACAAAATCCATCTCCTTTGCTCCCCATTATATTTCTATCATTATCCCGCTATAACAATGGCTGGCGCACGAGGCTGCTTTAACTGCGGTGGATGTAAGTGTCCGCTCTACTCAAGAAGTCGCGGTGCCTAACTTCCTCCTTCCAGTCGGTCACCAGGCCGCGAACTGCCCGAAGGCGGGCACGCCCACGTGGTACGTAGCCTTGCGTATGTATGATCGCCATTTACCGACCTTTTCGATCTTCACAGCTACAACTGTTTGTGAGCTCCTCCTTCCAGTCGTTCTCTCTCTGATTCTCTGGTCAGGTGGCGGCGAGGGCCACGTCTCTCGCGAATGCACGGGAGAGACAAAGCCCAAGGCTTGCTACAAGTGTGGTCAGGAGGGCCATCTGGTGAGTGGAGGCCATGTTCTGTTCCCCGTCGCCACCCCTTCATGAAATTAACCTGCCCTAGTCACGTGAATGCCCCGAGAACGCGAATGTAGCGGCAGGAGCTAGCTATGGCAACCAGGAGTGCTACCGTTGTGGGCAGGTCGGCCACATAGCGCGAGCTTGCCCGCAGGCAGCCACCGGAGGAGGCCAGAGCAGCTACGGGTCATTCTCTGGTGGCTCGAACAAAACTTGGTAAGTTATGCTTCGATCCATGTCTGGGTTAATACTCACCCAGGCGCGCCAGCTACACTTGTGGTGGTGTCGGGCATCTGTCCCGCGACTGCGTACAGGCCTCCCGTTGCTATAACTGCAGCGGCGTCGTGAGTACCCTTCCATTGGCGCAATAAACCCTCACCGATGTCGGAGGTATCGCAGGGCCATATGTCAAAGGACTGCCCTCAGCCTCAGCGCCGAGCGTGCTACACGTGTGGCTCGGAAGGGTAAGTTCCTCTGACCGTCGCCAAGCCCCTCACTCACGGATTTGTGCAGTCATATTTCTCGTGACTGCCCTACGACCGCGCCGGCAGCTGCTGAGGGTGCTGCTTAGTTCCTCTGTGTTATATACGTGCCCTCCTCATCTGTCTGTTGTGTCTCCCTCGTGCGACGTCCTTCTTGTTGTTTGTTTGTCCGAGTACTCAATATTCAATGATATGATATGGGCGCGCTCTGATTGCGAGAAGTCATGCGAAAGCGACATTTTGGCGGGCGTCGGGGCGGAATTCGCGCTAAATGAGGGCTCGAGCGGACTGGAGTGCATCGGTCACGATCTGGGCGGAAAATAGGCCTGATGTGAGTGGGTACGGTCATTCCCGTGCCGTCCCGCGCCGGAGTTATGCGGGCGTTAAACGACGTCGACACTCTCCTCCGTTTTCGCGTTGTCGCCTGTGCGCATCCTTTCCTCATTCCCTTCGCTGTCTCCGTCGTGTCCACCCTCATCCTCGAAATGCAAGCACTGCGCGCGGCGCGTCCGCGAGTCTCCCTCCGCCCGTACGCCCGCTCCATCACGGCGACGGCCAGCGGGCACGCGTCTGCGGCCTCGCCCGCGTCGTCCTCGTCATCAGCTGTCATCCCGCTTTCCAATGTCGAGGCCCAGTGGGAGCAGCTCTCCGCGGACGAGCAGCTCGCGGTCCACCAGCAGCTCGAGGAGATCCAGAAGAAGGACTGGAAGACCCTCTCGCTCGACGAGAAGAAGGCGGGTAAGTTGTAATGAGTGATTTATGCGGCGCTATTTCCCTGTATCCCCCCGCCAGCAACGCGCTCCGGGCTTTGCTGACGGCCATCTCCTGTGTGCTCTACTAGCGTACTATGTCGCCTTTGGCCCCCATGGCCCCCGTCGTCCGGTCAACCCTCCCGGTACTACCCTCAAGGTCACTCTGGGCGTGGCGGCTGGCATCGCTGCAGCTGGCGCCCTGTTCGCGACTGCGAAAGCTCTCGGTAAGCTCTCTTTCCGCTGTTCCGCACTGTCACGGGGTATGCTCACATCGCTCAAGCTCCGCCCCCGCCCAAGACTATCAGCAAGCAGTGGGAGGAGGCTTCAAACGAGCGTGCGTTGGAACAGAAAATGAACCCTATCTCTGGTTTGTCTCTTCCTGGTTTTCCCCCCTATGTCTCTCGCTCATGCATGACGTCTAGGTATCGCTTCCGAGGGATACGCGGGCAAGGGTTTCGTTACGCACAAGTAACCACGACCCCTGCTGCAGTTACCGAGCGTGAGGCTCATGCACCACTGAGCTGTGCCAGTGCCAGTGCTTTCATTCGGGACGATATGTCATCGACGCCGTGGTCGAATAGAGTACCAGCATTACTGAACGTCTCAGCCAACAATAATCACTATCTCTACGCTGCCTCCACGAACCTGCGTGCGCGCCTCAATGTACCGGTCCCGCCCGTACTACGGCGCCATGCTCCTGGTAAGCTTATCCCTGTCAGATGGAACACCTTCCTCCTTGGCTGTGTTCCGGCTAAGGTGGAGATAACGCCAGTGCAACCTCAATCCTTCGCTTGTGCTCACCATCTCCAGGGCAGCCATGCGAAATCACTGTAGACCTATTCAGGAGCATGGTTGAACCGTTTACTAGGTATATCCTTTGACTGATGCCTCCATCGTCCTCGGCATGCCGTCCAGTCTGGCCTAGGACTGTCTTTCATTATGCTGAGATGCTTCATACACAATGCTGAGCATAGCCCCGTGGAAAGTAAATGGTGATATGTCAGTCTATTAAGACGAGAAATTACAGTCCCTTGTCGCTCAAGGACGGTTTGCTGGAGTCCGTTGTCCCCTTCCCTGCTGCATCCTTGTCGTCCTTTTTCTCCTCAGTCTTCTTGTCTTTCTCGTCTACACCCTTGGTCTCCTCGAACTCTACCCGGCCGATTGTTGCCTTGTTGTCGACGAGTGCGTGCAGGGCAATGACAGCACGAAGCAGACTGCTGAGGTAGACGACAAGCAGCTGGTCGTTCGTACTTGTCGCGAAGCTCTGCGTTGCCTCGGGGTCGTTGAGGTTTGGCAGCAGGTTCAGCGCGTCCTGTATGTGGTAGACGATCTGGTGGTTCACGGGCATCTTCCCGTCCGCAACGTCGGAGAGGTAATTCCGGATGTCCTCTATGCGGGACTGCAAGCCTCGCAGAGAGCTGAGCTGCTCCGTAACGCGGGTCGCGAGAGTTGTTGTGGTCGAGTCTTTGATATCCCGGAGCAGGTGCTCGACGCCGATCTCCTCTGCTTCCTCCGCTTCTATTGCCGATGGCACGTGAAGGAAGGTCTTCCGCGTCTCTGTGCCGTCCTGCACGACTTGCTCAGCACATGATCGCAAATGCGTGGAAGGCACGACTTACGTCTTTGATCTCCTCTACTGCGAAGTAGGCGTCTGTCGGAATGCCCACTGTGTTTGGTCGTACGTCCACGATGACCATGACCGGGCGCGCGATATATCTCTTGAGGAGGTCGTTGATCTCCTGGTCTGATGCTCGAAGCTTCGGGCCAGTGTGGTACCAGCCAATCATCCGTTCGCGTGCTGACCCGCAATGAAGGCTCACAGTAATGACGCGACAAAGACAGACGCACCATTGACTTTCTTGAACATCTCCCACATCCCCTCAATGTAGTTGTGATCGAGGAACCACGTCTTGCTGTCCTTCTCGTCCTCCTCGAAGGGAATACCGAAGGAGTTCGCGACGTTCACGGTCTTGCCGTTGTCTTGTCCAAGCAGTATACCAATGACGCGCTTGCTCGAGTTTCGTTGCACCGTACGTGCATGATGGTCTGTCACAGACAGGAGGACAAGCGGGTGGACGACTGTTCGTTTAAGTGTAAGTCTGGCAACAGACGCGAAATACCTCAAAGACGCATACCGACAGTAGTTCCAGACAACGCTGCTAGCTTTTGGGGCACATTGTCAGTTGAGCAATCCAAATTCACCCTATTGACATACCTGTTCTGATGTTGTGGCGACCATGATAAGGAAGGAGGATGGATGCGAAGTGTAGGTGGATTGTGGCTTCTGCAGACACGGTAGGACGCGTACGCGTCCAGATCTCGTGGCGTCTATTTGTCCTTGATGTCCAAGACCCTCTACCAGACTTCCTTTTGAGGATAAAACGCCAACGGGAACCCCACCGTACTCGTTCATATATTCGTTGCCAAGCACCCTAAGCATTTGAGCTTCATGTATACCCGGAAAAAATGCACCTGTGGGTTACTACAGCACAAGCATGACATGTCTAGGATATAAAGTGCAGCACCGCGATGTAATCTCGTGTTGCTGAGCATGGCAGAAAAAGGACTGCAATTATATGTGCAGCCGGTCTAACCGGTCCTCCTTACCGGTCGTCAGACCTCCATGCAGCAACAAATCGACGCAGTATCGGTGAGGAGCTCAATAGGATCTACCGTACGGGGGGCGCTTGTGTGCCTCTGTTTACCCGGGCGCTCTCTTTCCGCAATTAGCAAATACACGATCGCGCAAACTTCCATCTCGACTTTTTGTGCCCACCGTCTGTGTAGATCTTGAGCTCACTCAGCAGTACGCACTCGACGAAATGGCATTCGGTGCGTCATATATACTGTCTCATCGAACCAAACCTTACCGGGACGGCGTCTTATGTAGGAGCTCCAGGCGGCCGCGGCGGTTTCGGTGGTAGAGGCGGAGGCGGAGGACGTGGGGGTCCTCGCGGTGGTGCAGTGAGAGGCGGGAGAGGTGGTGGACGTGGTGAGTTCAATTCACATTCGTTCCCTCGAATTCTGATGCTAAGTCTTACCCCCAGGCGGCTTCGGAGGCGGACGAGGTGGTATCAGCAAGCGTGGAGGCCCTCCCGGACGTGGTGGTCCTGGGCGAGGGGGGAGAGGCGGTAGGGGCGGAGGTCGGGGTGGCGCGAGAGGCGGCGCAAATGTTATCTTGGAGCCCCACAGGCATGCTGGTGTCTTCATTGCCAAGGGCAAGGACCAGATGCTTGTCACGAAGAACCTTGTACCAGGCGAGGCGGTCTACGGCGAGAAGCGGATATCGATCGACGGGGGCGTTGATGGGACGAAGGTGGAATACCGTGTGTGGAACCCGTTCCGCTCCAAGCTCGCGGCTGGTGTTTTGAACGGTTTGGACCATATCTACATCGCACCTGGCATGAAGGTGCTGTACCTTGGTGCTGCAAGCGGCACAAGTGTCAGTCACGTTGCAGACATTGTTGGCCCGGTATGTATCGAATGCCGTGTCGTGATGAACTGAAAGGTTGACCTGTCCTCTAGGAGGGCACAGTATACGCTGTCGAGTTCTCGCCCCGTTCCGGCCGTGACCTCATCAACATGGCAAAAAAGCGAACGAATATAACCCGTATGTCGCAATTCGTCACTGTCATACTCCGCACCACTTACAGTTCCCAGCAATTGTGGAGGACGCGCGGACACCACAGAAGTACCGTATCCTTGTCGACATGATCGACGTCATCTTCGCAGATGTGGCGCAGCCCGACCAGGCTCGAATCGTCGCGCGGAATGCTGAGTTCTTCCTCAAGAATGGTGGTCACGCAGTCATCTCTATCAAGGCGAGCTGCATTGATTCGACTGCTGTTCCGGAAGAAGTATTTGCTCGGGAGGTCCAGGAACTCAAGGATAGCAAGTTTAAGCCTCTCGAACAGGTTACTCTGGAACCATACGAGCGTGACCACGCAATGGTGACTGGTACGTGCATCACGGTCTATGCAAAACGAAAGCGTACTTATGCGGTACATGCAGCTGTGTACCAACGTTACAAGTAGAGCTTGGCAGTGTGCACTATTTCTGTCTTCCTGTCTTCTGCCGATCATGCTGTGCCACCTGTATTCTCTGTACTTACCCACCAAAAGTATCTCACTACATCCATCTTTTCTTGCTGCTGTATAGATTGAGTGTAGTGTCTCTCGGAGTCTACTTGTGCTTTGCTTGTCTGAACGTGATGTGGTGGCAGTGCGTGATCATTCTGCGGACGTGTCAAAGATGTAGCGCGCGAGCAATAAACTCATACCCGCAGCATTCACCTTGTTCGGACCAGCTTAAACGCCATTTTCTCGGCTGCACACCTTTTCACCAACTTGCCTCTGGTCATCGAAGATATCTGCTTGAGCGTCACGATCGAACTTTGTCAATCCCGTTAACTCGCGTAGGCTGCGGTTCAGCCACAACCGCTTCAGCGCATGCGTCCATCCCAGGTTGTCATCCACGTCGGTACACCGCCAGAACAGTCCCCTCGCTCTTCATCCGACTTCGAGGAGATATCCTACCCAATTCAACAATCTCCAAGCTGGGCACGGTCCGCTCGCGAGGAGGAACTGCCGTTGCACTACATGAGTGAGGAGACAGCGCGTCGCCGGGTGCTCCGCGGCCCCAGCGGCAATGGTACCAAGCCGGAGCCTAGCAAGGCCGTCTCGGAGAAGGAGTATGAGATATACGATGACGAGGGGAAGGATGTCTATGCAAAAATGAAGGACATGCGGAGCCCTCTGGGCAGTGGTCGGTTACGACGACCGCCACCGCCTCCTCCAACTACTGTGGTACGTGTCCCGTCCTCCCTCGTCTGTACCCCTTGCTTAACACCCGTGCAGAGTGAATTCGTCCAACAAAACCTCGAACACATTCCCCCGATTGTATACACCCTGCTGTCATGCTGGACACGCTTCCACCGAATAGGACATTCAGCCGTTGTCGTCTGGGACGAGGCTCACTTTGGCAAGTTCGGGTCGTTCTACCTGAAGCGGCAGTTCTACTTCGACGTGCATCCACCGCTGGGGAAGATGCTGGTTGCCTTGGCGGGTCTGCTATCGGGATACAACGGGCACTTCGACTTCACTAGCGGCGCGACGTATCCAGAGGACGTGCCCTACGTAGCCATGCGGGTCATGCTGGCGACCTTTGGTGTTGCCCTGGTACCACTGGCATGGTACACGGCTGTGGAGCTGGGGATGAGTTGGAGGGCGTGTCACTTGACTGCTCTCATGGTCCTGCTTGGTGCGTGCCCTACGTATGTATGTACTGGGTATCCTAACCTTCTGTTCTAGATGTCGGCTGGCTTTGCATATCGCGGTTCATCCTCCTGGACGCCATGCTTCTCTTCTTCACATTCACTACGGTATTTTGTCTCGCAAAATTCCACAACCAACAATATCAGTACGTCCTGGACATTCGTCATGATACCATTATTCAGTATCTGACTGCAGTACAGATCCTTCTCGTTCGACTGGTGGTTATGGCTCGCGATGACCGGTGTATCAATAGGCTGTGTAACAAGGTTAGATGACTCATCTGTTGCCTGGCGTTCGGGGAACTGATTGTTCTGTAGCATCAAATGGGTTGGAATGTTTGTAACAGCACTAGTTGGTCTCTACACGATTGAGGACCTATGGGAGAAATTCGGTGACCTCAGGATGTCTAAGGTGTGCGTCGATATGGTCCTGCCCGCACAATAACTGAGGTGGAGGCCTTTACAGCGAGAGCAAATGCGCCATTGGGGAGCACGCATCACCTGCCTCATCACCCTACCACTCCTTATCTACATGCTTTTCTTCAAGATACACTTCATGATCTTGAGCCATTCTGGACCAGACGATGCCAAGATGAGTTCTCTGTTCCAGGCCAATCTGGTCGGGAACACGTTCGCGCAGAATCCTCTCGGTGAGTTTCATGAAGACCGCCAACGCATTCCGGTACTAAGATAACGTAGAGATCGCCATTGGCTCGCAAATCACTCTGAAGAACATGGGCTGGGCTGGTGGTCTGCTCCACTCGCACGTTCAGACGTATCCGTCGGGGTCGTCGCAACAACAGGTAACCTGCTACCACTACAAGGACGAGAATAACGACTGGACTATCCTTCCGCGCTGGGACGAACCGCCTTACGATCCCGAAGGTTCCATCCGATTCCTCACTGACGGCGATGTAATCCGGTTCCAGCACGTCCCGACCAAGCGTAACCTACACTCTCACTCTATCCCTGCTCCCGTCTCCAAGCTGAACAATGAGGTTTCTGGCTACGGGGACGACAAAATTGGAGACTTGCATGACTACTGGGTAGTTGAGGTCGTGGACGACCTCCGGCGCGGCAGCAAGACTCATGTTGACAAAATACATTCACTGACCACTCGTCTCCGACTCCGTCATCAGTCGCTGGGATGCTACCTTCGTGCGGGCAATGAAATCCTGCCGCAGTGGGGTTTCAAGCAGATCGAAGTCAGCTGTGACAAGGAGAATAACCCAAGCGATATCTACACCTACTGGAACGTTGAGACCCATATCAACGATCGCCGTATGTAGCCCGTTCTTTTCTGTTGGTCGAAGCTCAACCGTCGCACAGTGCCGCCTGGTAACGCCAAGTTCTACAGGACATCTTTCATGCGCGACTTCTGGCATCTCAACGTCGCGATGATGACAACGAACAACGCCTTGATACCCGACCCTGATAAGGAAGACATCCTTGCTTCCAAGCCATTCGACTGGCCTTTCCTCCGTCTAGGATTGCGGATGTGTGGCTGGGGCGCGAACCAGGCCAAATACTATTTGCTAGGGACGCCCGTTATCTGGTGGGGAAGCACCCTGAGTCTCGTCGTCGCCATTGCAGCCATGGGGATCTACCTGCTCCGCAGACAGCGCAAATATGTGGATATGGAGCCAAGTGCGTACCTTTTATTCGCCGGAAGTCTTCGCGGCATTCACCACAATTCGCTCAGGGGAATGGGACCACATGATTTACGTCGGCAAGGTATCCGTCATAGGATGGGCGTTGCAGTATGGTATGTCGCCTAGTTAGTATTTCTAGCGTCGTATGCTGATCTTGCTCTAGTGCCGTACTTGATCATGGGTCGTGTTACCTACCTGCACCACTATGTAAGTCATCATTGCTTAGCACACGAAGTTACTCATAATGTGTTCAATTTAGCTGCCTACGCTTTATTTTGCGGTTCTGACCGCCGCGCATGTCCTCGATCACTTCGTGTTCACGTCTCGCAGGCTTTCAGAAAAGACGAAGTGGATCATCTTCAGTACAGTGGCATTCCTCATATTTGCTACGTTCTGGTGGTTCAAGGGCGTTGCGTTCGGAATCGACGGGCCCATTGGCGAACACTGGGGACTGAAGTGGCGCTCGGTACGTCTGCCATCACATAGGGTGCATTCGGTTGCTGACGAAAGCATAGACTTGGAACATTTACGACGACTGAGATGGACGTTCTCTCTTGTTGCTACCAGACCATATTTAAGGTTATGACAGGGTCACAGTAATACATCCCGTTCACACTGAACAATTCATGCGCCAGTGCACAGGCATGAAGGCGAGCGATATATTCCATGACGATAGCATGAAGGTACAGATGCGACGAGTTATGTCCGTGCGGGTCCCCAAGCTCCTACTCTCCTATAGAACAGCAGGTACGCACAACGCTCGTTTTGTTCCGCGCCGCCGAAGACATCGTCGGGTCGGATATCAGAGACCAGCTCGTCGTCAATGCGGACCCAAGCTGCCCGAGGTCGGTCAGTGAGGTCGCGGTTGGGGTGCAGGACGTCCAGCGTGTAGTGACCTCCGTGAGCGGACTGCCCATGGTGATAGAGCACTGATTGAACGATCAGTATCGGACCGTTGTGAATAGAGGCGGGCGATAGAACATACCTCCGAACAACTGGTATTTGACGGGCTGTGCTGTCCGTTTGGTTGGCGCAATCAAATCTGTTATACATCGTTAGGACGTGAGATAGTCCAGGACAATATGCAGACGCACCTGGACTGATGTCCAGCTCCGGGCCGTACGCAACCTGCTTGCCAATTTTGACTACATCCCCGACTTTCGTGTCGTAGTGGAACCGCTTCAGATGCAGCACTAACACGGGAGGCAACAGCTCGATGAGAGCTTGCTGGCTAGCGTCCACGACCACACCCGGCCGCGTTGGCTGGCTGATTTGAACAGGCTGGGGCTGTGAGATAGATTGTAGAGCGTCCTTAATAGTGTTGACTGTCTCAGGCTGTGACGGTGGAAGTGAGGTAGTGAAGAGACATTATTCAGAGTGAAACAAACCTGGATGTCGAGTCGTAATGATCGCCAGTCTTCCACAGTCACAGAGTCTTTCTGGTTAGGAGCGCGCAATATTGAGCGGAACTTCCCGCCGAAAATACGAGTAATAGGAGATTCCGCCGACTTGACCTATAGTAGACGTATGACTGAGTGATCGATATATGACAAAGCCAAGCAAGGACGAACCGTTCTAGTGGTCATGGTGCGGTTCTTCTTGCCAACCTCGAACCACCCGTCATCCTGGGAGGGCCCTTGACCCTCTACGGCAGTTTTCGGTGCACTCGGCGATAGTGAGGAAGAAAGAGACACAAGTTCTTCTTCCAGTGTGTCCAAGAAGAAGCCCAAAAACTCTTCTGCATCCTCCTGATGTCCACCCTAAATTCACCGTCATCAATCGTCGGCACAAGTCTGATCAATTGCGAACGTACGGTCATGTTCGCGAAGCGCTTCTTCTCCTTCATCGCGTCGTATACATACGTCGGGATAAATGCCTCTGGCTCGTAGAAGTCATCGCGCTCCTTGCCCTTCGCCTTCGCATCCGCAGGGGGCTCAGGCGCGAACTCCTTCATGAACTGTATGATCGCGTCCACGAGCGGCGTCGCCTTCGTGCCCTCCTTCTGCGACCCGACGACCGGGCCCGACAGATATTTTCCCAGCTCACTGAACAGCCGATTGAACGGCTGGCAGTAAATGAGGACCTGCAGCACCGCGTTCGCGAAGCACATGTTGCCCGTATTGATGAGCCCGCGCGGCTGGATCTTCGGCGGGACATTCGACAGCGGCGGACCGTTGCTAAGGACCTTCAGAAGCTCGGTGCGGTGCGGTATAGTCCCGGTGCCAAAGACAGCGCTGGGGCCCGCGGACGGGCCGCCCATGGCCGCGGCGGGGATCGAGAAGCCGACCACAGATGATGTCGGGAGACGAGACTTGGACGAAGAAGCGGAAGCATCGTTAGACTGCAGAAGGGATGCCCAAGACTTCTTCACGGCAGGCTTCACGGGCGCCGGAGCGGATTCGGGGGTCTGCTGTGCTTCTGTAGACTGAGCTGAAGGTGCAGCAGCAGCAGGAGCGGGCACTGGAACGGGAACTACTTCAGCGGAAACAGCTGCCGGGGTAGGCGCATCCGTCTGAGGTGCCTCCGCAGGAAGTGGTGCATCAGTCACCTTTCCAGCTGGCGAAGGCGTCACAGGAAGAGAAACGGAAGTACGTGAAGTCGCTGGCGATCCCGGCACGGGCGTGTCGCCAGGCGTCGAAGAGGTTGGCGTCGACTCAGTGACCGAGGACGAAGGTGCCTCGCCCTCGTCGTTAGCGGGCTCCTCAACGGGCAGCGCCTCAGGCACAGTAAATTCGATGGGAGCAAGCTTGACATCAGGCACCTTCGGTGATGGAGGAGGCGTAGGCAAGTCCGCTGCTCTATCCACGACATCCGTCGGAGGGAAGGCCTTGGTAGCAATGATGACCCCGGGTGCGTGTGAGGGGTCCTGGGGCCGTCGTGACCAAATGACCCAGCTAGGCAGTTCGTTGGAGGGACTACTAGGCTCATCCGTTGTTCCTGCAGCAGCTGACTCTTCACCAGACAAGTCACCGTCTTGCTCTTGTTCAGATAAGAACTCAAGCTTGACTGGTTGGGTAGCAGACTGCGTCTCGGAAGTAGCCTCAGCAGGTTCCGAGACTGGCTCAAAAATTGTTACAGAGCCTTCAGCAGGCTCTAGGGCAGGCTGAGCATGGAGCTGCTCAACAACGGGTTGCGGAGGTGCAGGAAGATGTTCCTGGGAAACCGCAGGCTGTTCGGTGACGACCTGCTGAGGCAATACAGGCGGTTGTTCCGGTATGACTTGCACTGGAGGAAGCTCCTGTGGGGGCAATTCCTGCTGCAACGACGGTCCCGGAACTAGAGCAGGTGATCGCATCGCAGGGGAGAGCATCGAGAACTGTTTTGGTAGAGGAGGCGGCTGTGACCATCCAGGATGGTATCCTCCGTTTGGTTGTGGGTGGTACGTAGGAGAATACGGGACGTGCGGGGCGTGAGGCGGATACTTGGGGGCATGGAGATGTGTGTACGGGTTGACGG
This sequence comes from Fomitopsis pinicola, assembly GCA_001931775.1. Taxonomy (NCBI): domain Eukaryota; kingdom Fungi; phylum Basidiomycota; class Agaricomycetes; order Polyporales; family Fomitopsidaceae; genus Fomitopsis; species Fomitopsis pinicola. The sequence goes on from MPVS01000022.1 coordinate 22,626, forward strand.
GAGAGATGGGTGGCGAATGCATGTGCGCACCGGGATGCAGTCCGTGAGGCGGCGGAGGCATGGGCGGGTAGTGTTGGTAACCGGGCATGCCGCCTCTCTGCGTTTGAGCAGGGTATCTGCCTCGGCTAGGGGAGTTGATGCGAGGCGACGCAGGTTGGTGCATCGGTGCATGCCCGTTCATGGGCGGCATGTATGGATTGTAGTATGGTCCTGGAGCAGGTCCATTGCCGTAGAACTGCGGGGGAGGCGGTGTATTATGGTAGTACGAAGACGGTCCTGGATTGGGATACGAAGGGTGCGGGCTTGACATTCCTATGAGCAAAGAGCGTGTCAGATTACGAGAAGCCGGCGCACGCGCAATCGCATGTGAGGTGGGTTTCAGCAAGACTCACGAATTGACGGTTATGAGGTTTGTCCAAATGGCAAACCTAATAGACTCGGGTGCATATGCTAGAGTCCGGGAGTGGTAGATGGGGTGAAGGGCGCCGATGTACGACGCTTGGAGGCTCGGTGGGGGGTGGGTCGCTTGATCTGGAAAGGTAGTGTTCCGCTGAGTCATTGTCACAGATGAGCGTCCTGATGACTCTTGCGAGCACATATAGTTGTACTCACTTGTCTTCCTGGGTGTTCGAATAGTGCACTGGAGGCGAATACGCGGCTGCGTGGTTTGAGCGAAGGTGGACGCGGTGCTGCTGAAACGACTCTGGGCGCCTTCGCTCTAGGCGACATTTGTAGGCTCTGTCCCAGTCCTTACTCGGGAGCACGCCTGACAACGTCAGCGCCTGCCGTTTTTGCCATCACTCCCTCCGATTGGGCAGTATCCCAAACAAGCAGAACGTAGAGCAGAGTCTGGTGTAGTGCGACGTGTTCACACTGACGATTCCGCTGCGGAGGAGACGCGCCCGGGCGCCCTCCGAGTCTGTCCCCTCGCGTCGAGCACTTGCGCATGGATCGTCCACACAGTCATGTCCGCCGTCGAGCCCACACTCAACGATGACCACCCCCTAGCACTGGAACTTTCAAGCCTTCGCGCTGCAGTAGACCGCTATCAGGTGAAGCTCGGAAACCTCGGTGGTGATATTACACTTCACCAGCATTGTGAAGCGCTCGCCTACTGACCTGCAGGCTTCCTTGCCAGCACGAGGCCCACGCTGCATCCGTCAAACTACAGAGACACTCCCTTGATACCACCCATGCCATCGAACGCGCGTATGCCCTCGAGAGCGAGAACACGAAACTCAGGGAGGAGCTTGCCACTCTCAAGGCTCATCCCGATGAGACGCCACACCCGGCGTCACTCCAGGTGCAGGAGCTCACCATTGCCCACCGTCGGCTTTCGGACAAGCTTACGTTAACAGAGGAAGACCTTCTTTCCCGTACCACGGAGCTCACGCATGCGCAAAGCGACATCTCGAAGATTGAGGATTCGATTGATGCGGCATACGAGCTTGCAGCTCAGAGGCAAGGCCAGGTGCAGGTCGCCGAAGCAAAGCAGCGCGAGCTTGAACGCAAGCTCCGCGCCGTGGAGGAAGAACGCAAACTGTCGGACTTGGTCGTACAGGAGTACGCTGAACTTGTGCGCACTCTTGAAGGCAGGCCGCGGACACAGGCTGCATCTGCCTCCGCTGCCTCCTTTCCTTTGGGCAGCGTAGGCAACAACTCGAGTACCGCCCTTGTTGACAGCTTGTCAGAGGGGAAGTCCGGCTTGCAGAAGCTTCTTGGCGAACTGAACGGCGAGCATGAGCAGCTCGGGGCGGAAATCAGTCGGTTACAAGGAGACCTCGCCAACCTGGCAAGCGAGCTTGATGTCGAGCGGCAGCGCGGGAATGACGACCGCACACAGCTTGCTCAAGCTCTTGTTGAGATGCAGCGCTATAGGATCGAAGACAATACAGCTGCGAAAATGGTTTCACGTTACATGTAAGTCTGATCTTTCAGTCACAGTCAGCACGCGCTGAATTCGTTGCCGGCAGGAAGTTTTCTCAATCGGCTACAGATGCCTTGCAGAAGTCCATGGAGGGCATGAAGGCGCGCTACACCGCAAGCGCTGCGACTCTCGGGGCACAAATTAATCACCTGCAGAAAGCCCTCGAGACTGAGCGCCGGCAGTCCGAGAAGCTACGTCAAGTCCTCGACGACCTCACAGAGGACATCTCGCGTGAGGCGTACGGTCGACGGCGGGAGATCTCGCTGCGACTCGCGTTCCTCGGACGCGAAGAAAGCCTGGCGGAGAGCCTGCGAAGATGGGTCCGCAGGTCGAGGGAATCTTTCGAACGGCTGACGAGTTCGCAAGCTTTCGTGCCCCCCGACGTCCAGGCTGTATTCGACGCGAGCGTCAGGGACGCGGAGGCTCTGCTCGAGAATTTGAATGGGCAACCAGCCGTACGACCAGGCTCGTCAGGCTCCGTAGCCCGGGTCGTCGCCGCGCAAAACATCGCTGCCAGCTTGGCGCGCGAACTGCAGTTCGAGACGGACAGGAGGATGCAGTTGGAGCGCCGATTGGCGCAAGGTCGTGGGACACGAACCTCGACTCCCGCATTTGCGCAGGAGTCTACCAGTAACGGGGATGCGGGTATCGCGCTGGAGAGACCCTTGCCTACCCGTGGGGCCTCGCTTCGCGCTTCCATGATCGGAACGTCCAAGGATGCCATACCGGAGTCCCCAACACAGCCAGAGGGTACAACGGAGACCGAGCCGGCTACCCCTACACGAGCTCCCCAGATCGTGTTCTCCGAAGAAGCTGAAGGTCCTGCGCAAGCACCGAAGACTAGCTCAGCGACAGTCGGGCTACCACTCTTAGTATCCATCTCGGAAGCGCGGCCACCTGACGAGGCTGCACAACTCGACATTCCCACCCCAACAGATACACCGTCCAGTGCACCGCCTCCAGCGCCGGCGGTGCCTTCGTTCAGCGTCGTTGCTGCCAACGAGACGACCAGTGAATCCGTTCCTGCCACCGCGTCCGTGGTGGAAGCTAGGCCGGAGGTCTGGGCCAGTCTTACTTCAGATATGTTATTCCAGCCGCTGTCTGCACCCCCGATCATCACCAATACGGCAACATACGCGGACGAGTTGAAGACACCAAAGTCAATACCTCCGCCGATACCCCTCTCTACCGGTGTTGTTTTCCCCGCTTCCAACGGACAATCGCCTCCCGTCATGGACGTCATATCACTGCCTTCATCGACCCCAACACAGTCACAGCTGGACTCATCAGCGGCTGATGCTTCACTTGTGTTTGTGTTTGAGCTCAAGAGAGTGCGGGGCCGGTATGACACTCTCCAGCGAGGCTTCCGTGATTGCCACCTCGCACTCCGAGAGCTGAAGAAGGATCTCTCGTCTGTGGGAAGCACCTCAGAGCTGGCCGTCATCTTGCAGAAGGCCGTAGATCGCCTTGACGACTTCAACGAGGACGCCCGAGTGGAGCTCGAGATTCGCGTGTCCGACGAGGCGCGGATCGCGTCCGGCTATGAGGCACTATTGACAATTCCAGGCGCCATATCAGACGAAGTCGACGAGGCCGCTATACAGGCGGAGATGCAGGCGTTCGTGGATGGTACGGACAAGGCCGTCAAGAAGGCACTCGACAACTTCACCCGCAAGCTGGATGATCTCCAGCACGACATCGCTTCAGTGAAGCGCGCCCTACACGACCTTGCCGCGAACACAGTCGAATCACCGGTGTCCTCGTCGCCTCCCTCGACGTCGCCCTCGTGGACCTCATGGACGACGAGCCTCCTCAGTCCCACGCGTTCTGCCAGCCCGGGGCCCGCGCCAACATTCGGCACGGTTATGACATCTCCACGTCTGCGTCAGACGTCTTTCTCGTCTCATCCTAGGAAGGCTTCGGACTCGGACTCGCCGAAGGCAAACAACGACCCTTTCGCAAGCCTCGATCTGCGGATAGCTATGCCAGCACACGTCGTTCCTTCATATCCGACAACGCCCCCGCGGGCCGCACCGCGGCCTCGCGTCTCGTCGACTACATACATGCTGGGCCTCGGAGCGCGCAGCTCATTTGGGCTGCACACCATGTCTGGGGGCAGGTCGCCACCGAGTCCTCTGGCTGAGAAGAAGAAAAGCCTGGGTAGTGTTTCTTCTGACGATGGTGAGGACGAGGATGCGGCCTCCGATGTTGAGTGAAGTGGGGAACAAAGTGCGTGTGCGCAGCCTGATGACCTCTGTATCTACGTAATGTATACAATTGGAAGACATCGTGCTATCTGAGCGGTACTTGACGAGCGCAAAGGTTGTTTTCGGCCCAAGAGAGCGTTGGTCGTAAGAACGTTGCCGATGATGAGTAATGCAGACCATGAGTTAAGTGCGGTTCCGCGCTGGTGGTAAACGAGGCGGCATCGCGTCCCGCGTTCCGTGCTTGAGATCGGAGGAACCTTGTTTGCGTCCACCACCACCCGCATCTCTCGCTCGCAAATGTCTTCTGTTACCATGACTCAAACACACACTGCCCATCGGGGCGGCCGCAGAGGCAGGGGCCGCGGCGGTCGAGGAGGATCCCAGCTGCAGAATGGATCAGGAAAAGGCGCAGGATCGAAGGGTGCAGAGAAGCCCGCCCGAGACGAAATCAAGGCTTCGGAGTCTGCGCAAACGGTATCGAACAATGCTGGGACTGCGCCTGAAGAAGAAGCGGATGACGGGGCCTTGTGCTGGATCTGTGCGGAGCCAGTCAAGTACTGGTCCTTGTCGGAGTGTAATCATCGGACCTGTCACGTTTGCGCCTTGCGCCTCAGGGCGTTGTACAAGAAACAGGAGTGCACATTCTGCAAGGTGCGCAAACCGAGCGATTCGCTTTTGCTGCAATGCTCGTGACGCTAATGTGGTCGCATCGTCTACCAGGAGCCCCAACCCTCGGTAATCTTCACCACTTCCCCGGACGCACTATGGTCGACGTATACGCCGGATCAGGTTCAGTACAAGGACCCGAAGCTATCCATATCGTTTGAGTCGCAGGAAATGATGGAGGATACGTTCATCCTCCTTCGGTTCAATTGCCCGGACAAGGACTGCGACTACATCGGAAACGGTTGGAGCGACTTGAAGCTTCACACTAGAGCGGTCCACGGCAAGCTAATGTGGTGAGCACCCGCATGCTCGACCACCCTGCGTCCCGTTCTCAGCATATCAAACTCCGTGTAGCGATATCTGCATACGGTTCAAGAAGATCTTCGCCCACGAACACGCCTTGTACTCCCCAGACCAGCTACCTTACCATCTTCCGTCTATGCAGCGCGGTCGATATCCGCACATTCCGAAGCATCAAATCGAAGGCGGTGTCCATCCCCTCTGCGAGTTCTGTCGGGAATGCTCCTTCGGAGACGACGAGTTGTATGCACATATGCGGGAAAAGCACGAGGAGTGCTTCATCTGCAAGCGCAATGAAGTTAAGGACCAATAGTAAGCCAGCCAAAACTGCTTGTTGAGTCTGGTCTCATTCCTTCTGCAGCTTCCGCAACTACGATGCATTGGTGAGTCGCATCCACGCTTCCATGTTGTAGGTGACTCCTGACGATCTCTTAGGAGCAACACTTCACACACGCACACCACCCCTGCAACCGTTCAGAGTGTCTGCAGCGCAAGTTCGTAGTATTTGGATCGCTCCTCGACCTCAAAGCACACATGGTTGAGGAGCACGGTGCCGAGATGTCTGCGCGGGACAAGAAAGCGGCTAGCCGCGTGCAGGCCGATTTCGAGTTCGAGGAGGTCGGCGGCCGACGAGGGAGAGGAGGCAGACGCGACCGTGAACGCGACAGAGAACCACCACCTGCACAAGCCCCTCCTGGTCCACCTCGTCCTACTGGAGCTGGCGGCCGCCGGAGGGAAGCCTTTAGTGGTAACTTGACCACACAAGACAGTAACGCGAACGCGACCCCCAACGAGCAGACACCCAACCTTAGTCGCCGACCATCTCCTTCCCCTGGTGACGTAGAGGCAGAGCCTGGAGTAGCTGAGTGGGTGCCGCTTCGTCACCATTGCCTGTGCGCGTGCTGACGCCCTCTGCACAGGCGTAATGCGTCACTGATCGCGCGCATTAATGGTCTGGCACAGAACCCAACCAGCGCTGTGCCCGCTATACAAGCTGCAATGCGTTCCTACCGCCATTCAGAGTCAGCTGCCCGCGACTTGATCTCCACCGTGTGGAATATCCTCGATCGTAACCTTGACGGCACAGCGAGTGTAGTCAACCTACTTGTTGACATGATGGACGAGGAAGACAAGAAGAGAGAGCTACTGTCGGCATGGAATGGCTTCAAGATAGAGGTCAGGGTTGTGTGCCCTTTGTCGTCGATCGGTGACTGATACACTCACCCTTCCACAGCAACGGGGACAGTTCCCTGAACTCGTACCTACGTCCATAGGGACACAGTGGGCAGGCGTCACCAGCGGCCGAGTCCTCAACGCCAAGAACTCAACGTCAGTGCGAGCCTCCTCTCAATCCTCCCGACAAGTATGGGACCGAGTAGCACAAGCGGCCGCGTCGTCGTCCGTCTCGCCGTCCCCGGCTGCCCCGCGCTCCCGGGAGCGTTTCCCAAATTTACCAAATGTTGGGCCGTCCTCCAATATAACGCCGTTCCGTCAAGGACAGCGCAACACACCTTGGGCTTCAGCTACGTCCTCGTCAAAGCCACCCCCTCGAGGCCCAACGTCCGTCCCCGGACCCGGGGCGAACGTCAACCGGCCCGCGCCTTCTCTGTCAAAGTCTGCGTTCCCTGAACTGCCGACGGCGTCGAAGGCGCAGGTTCCTCGGGCTGCCCTGGGAGGCAACAAGTCCCTGCGGAAGATCATGGGGGATACTACTCCGCCAATAGCCGCTTGGAGCAACGGGAGCAGCGGCACAAACCTGGCGGGCCTCACGAGTGAGCTCGCACTCGCTGAGGCTAGTTCCGCTCCGGCAGAACAGCAATCTTCGGGCAAAGGCAAGAAAGGTAAGGGAAAACAGAAGCAAACGCTGTTCACCCTTGGTTCGTTCCCCGCGTGAATGGACAGTGGCACCCCATCATAGAGCATTGTAGCTGTAGTCTCCCCACGATGTAGCTACGTAGATGGCATGACTGGGTAATGCACCGATGTCACCCGAGCGGCACCACGGTGATTCATGTACATGGCCGTCCAGGAATCGGCACGCGGCTGCTGTATTGGCTGGATGCGCAATGGTGTTGAGATTAGGTGCAACGAAACGAAATTACTGCTGAGACTCTGCACAGGTGAGTCGAGTCATGAGACGAGCATTGCAAAGTGAGGCTAAGCTCACCTACGGAGAACTGATCGCCTACCACACACCCACACGAAAACCCAGACTCTCCGGAGCGGTGACTACTGAGTCTTCATGAAGTTTTGCTCGCGTATGCGTGCCCGGTTCTCTTTCCTCAGTTGTCTTTGCTCCGCCTTCCCTCCCGGACCATCGTCCGGTATCTTCCTAGGACCAGTAAGCTTCCAGAGCCAATCAGGATACGCGTCGTCTGGTTGCGCGACGACCTCAGGTTGATCCTTTAGGTAGTTCAAGCCTGTCAAAATGGTGCCAGCAGGACATGATGATAGTGCTGGGGCGAGCTGTAAGTACTAGTCATGCGAGTAGTAACACGCTTGGAGGTCGACATACGTGCAGGCTCTGACTTTTTGACCTCCATCTTGCTGGGCTGATTTGCTGCTGCCTGGACAGGGCTGCTTGTACTAGCGTAACATCCCCGAGCCGGCAGCCAGGCCTGGAGAGCGGGTGCTCGGCGTAGTGGTCGGAGGAAAGACATGGCGTGACGCGCTGGTCACGTCTACGCGGAATTGATAGAGCCGTAGACGCCGACGCGAGTACACACCACGTGACTAATGCCTACCTACGTTGGTATCGGCATTAGGTACCGTCGCCCACCAAGTGAAGGCTTACGCAACGACTAGTACCATCGATATCCACATCCCCATATTGACTCCTCCCGGGGTAAGGACAGAACCCTACGATACACTAGCCGCAGAGCAGCTGTTGGACGTACGTCAAGCTTTTCAAGTCGATTGCAAGTCCGAGTCGATCATCGGTAAGTATAGTACAGCATGCATTCAACCGTATCACGAACTGATTGCGCACTCGGCTAGGCTCCCGCTTACCCTCCATTCCTGATGCATCCTTGTCTCCAGTCCCCTGAGATTGTGCAACTGGTGGTCAGAAATCTCTGGGATGGACACGAACCGGACGCCTATGCCCCGATTGTAACTGTAACGCCTATGATGCCCGCCAGTACGCGCACGTCGCTGGCGAGGCTAGCGCGGACATGCAGGGCATTTCAATCGCATGCTCTCGACGCACTGTGGTGCCGTCAAGTCGGGATTGAAAATCTCCTTCGTTGCATGCCCGGGAGTCTCGTCAGCGAGAGGAGGGAATTCTGGGGGCCAAAATCGCAGGGTAAAAAACTAATGCTGGTGAGTGGGCGTTCCGCCTGAAATGTTAGATCCGGGGCACTGACCATTGTGTGAACAAAAGTGTTTCGCTAAGGCGGTCGCATCAAGTGACTGGAGCAGATTCGATTTCTACGCGCGTCGTGTCAAGGCGATGAAATTCAGATTGGATCCTAGCCATACCATTGTGACACGATCTGTCTACAAAGCCTTGGTTATGTACGATGAACACCCTCGACCCTACCTTCCCAACCTTATCCAGCTCATCTGCGAACTCTCTACCTCCGAACGCTCAAGCGAGATGCTTAGCTTCTGTCTCGCCCTCCTAGGACCATCAGTTCGCGTACTACGCCTAGAAAGGGGTGAAGATATGATCTCTGCACCTTTCGTGTTATCTTGTTCGCGCCATCTGGCTAGGTCTATACAACATCTCGAATTCGCACTGGATTTCTCGCCTGAAACTCTCGTACTACTCGAGGAGTCATTGAAGTCTCTTCATCAGCTGCGTGTGTTGTCACTTACACTCCTCGGTCCTCTCCGCTTCGGGATATGGAAGGCTCTTTCGGAGAGCTCAACGCTTGCGGAGTTAACCATCCTAACTTCCCGAGGCACGAGCATAATCCCGACACGAGTCTCACTCGAAACACCAGAACTCGTGAACCTCCCCCATTTGACGCATCTCACACTTCGTGGGGTCAACCCCGCCGGATGTCTACATCTACTATCAAGATGTTCTTTCCCAAATATTGAATGTATGAATATCGACATTCCCGCCACGGCGTCCTGGGATCATATCGACCTCTCTGCTCATGATGCTAATTTTCTTCGAGGCGTTTCAGCGGCATTCAGTCCTTCTTTGCGAGAGCTTACGCTCAGCTCATCCCCTGGCATTTCTTCCGATCAGCTCGCACACCTTCACACTTTCCCGGGGATGACTCGCTTCATTGTGAACATCTCCTCCGATCCCGACGACGGAGTAGTACAGGATATCGCTCGAGCATGGCCGTTCTTGCAGACGTTACGCCTAGTGCGTGACAAACCCAACACGAACCACCCGCTAGCTGTGGTACCCACTGCTGGTGTTACCCCTAACGGCCTGGCGAATCTCGTCCGAGCATGTCCCCATTTGCGCGAACTGGCACTGCAACTGGATATGCGCGGCTTTGAGCTCTCCACGCAGCGCCCGTGGTCCGACTCCACTAACAGCCACGTCACAGTGCTCGAGGTTGGGACCTCCCTCATGGACCCCGCTACCCCTGCCTTGCACATCGCAGCATTCCTCACTGACTTGTTTCCTAACCTCGTCGCATTGAAGGAGGACGGAAAGCTCCTGACCGGGAAATGGTCGGAGGTGTCGCAATCCTTGGAAGCCTTTCGGGTCGCCCGTGCACAGGAGAGACAGAGGGCGATGTCGAGAGACGTCGTACGCGACCCTGGCCCGTCCGGCGTTGGAACAGAGAGGCCACTAGCCCTCACCAAACGATGAGGCCAGCCAATTCCGAGTCCGAGTTCTCATGCATGCCCTCAGGCTACTAGCTGTGATGTGATCGTGTTCGCTTGGTGTTTATTGCGTGATGTACAATATAAATCATTGACATGGGCCCCTTCTACTACAGCAATGGTGTACAGCAGTCGGATATATTAGTATGTTGGGTCACGGCCTCTTGCTTGGAGAGCTTGTCTAGTACAGTCTACCGTGCAATGTCAGCATCCTCCCGGAGATGCAAATGGTGATGACCTACGGAAACCACGCCCTTTCTAGTACCCACTTGTCTCTGCATCGGGGATGATGCAAGCAGAGGGGGAGGAGTGGATGAGATCTCGATCTCGACTTCGTCGTTGTCGAAGATGTCAGGCTGGCGGGCGCAAGGTATAACCAACATGAGCGGTGGAAAAAGGATCGAGACTAGGAACGGGGGGGACGCACCAGAATGAAGCTTGATCGAAACTCATCCGACTCTTCCAGCTCGTCTTTCTGTCTGAAGAACGGCTAAGAATCGTGGAATGAAGTCAGCCCGACGAAAGGATCAGAGGGTGATACTCACAGATACGCCATGGATTATGATGGACCACCATCGTATCTGGCATCGCCTGGGTCCGTGACATCAGTACGACAATGGCGCACTGACGAAAAAAGGCTACGAACCTCTTTGTAGACTTGGCGGGCTCGAGAACTGTATATTCATAGAATACATAATTACTGCGCCGGTATAAGGAGCGCATCCAGTGTACAATATAGAACGAATGTGAGCGAGGGCGTAAGGGTACTTTGATGTGATGCTGAGTGGCTGCGATGTCGTCTTTGCGTGCAATAGAAGGCATATATTCAGCGTGCGGGTGGGCTCCGCCACAGAGGTCGTGGCTAACACGAGGTGTCTGGGCCCGATAACGTAAATAGTAGCGATTCATGCATGCCAAAGACGGCGTGCTGCGATGGCTCCCGGTAGGCATGGATCTGAAACACATCTAATGTGTTGCTCTGGCATTTCACGCGCGATTAATTGCGAAGGCTGCTTCAGCACGGTGGTAAGAATGAAAATTACAGAGCAGTAGACCCCTTACCGCTACGGAGACATCCAGGCACACGTGGACGGCCATAGCCCAGGTACCTTACGTGTCAACCAAGCCCACTGCCAGAGGTGGCACAAAACCGCATTTGACGACACAACGGCGTGCTGAATTATGACGGGGGTAAGCCCATGTCAGGCATGGAAATCGCGTTGTAGTAACAGTTTTTGTATGGCGAGACGGGCCACGAAGGTAAGCGTCCGGCATTGCTGCCACTGGCAGTAGGCACCTCCGGATCCGCCGGCGCGTCGGACGGAGCAACGCCCATCTGCGTAGCTCGACTTCGTGAGCCCCAACTACTTCTAAGATCATTCACTCACAGATGGTACTGGCCATGCACCTCTGGCTGCGCAATGCACGTAAGCCCTGACTAGGCATTTGCACCGTTGCACGATCTTGCCATGATGCCAGTGATTGGTCCGAGTTGAGCCGGAACAACTTGAATCGATAGTCTGGCTCGAGAGTAAGATCCCCCCTCGCCACACTCGATAGGTAACCAGGAGCTCTGAAGACGCGTATCTCAACGCTACCCTCGGCTTTCTACATCGTGGTTCTGTTCGACAGTGGGTTGGCGCGAGCTACGGCGGAATACAGTGATTGCAGATCTATGCGACCGCATCTGAGATTCAATGTCCCATCAGCCTTCTGCAATAGGCAGGTCCTTGTCATTCGAAGGTTTCCCACCCCCCACCACAGTGGTACTCCCACTGCCAGTGGCATGTTCTCTCTCTCTCTCTTTTGACTTTCTGTGATCCTATCTCAGCGCACACATGTCGGCCGAAACATCTTACTACCAAGTGGGAGGATGGCAGGGGCATTTGAAGTAAGGCTTGTTGCCACTCACCTTTGTCCTTCGATGACCCACCACGAAGCCAGAGTGATACCGGACTCACGACTCTTGACATCTCCCGACGGCCAAGGACTAAGTCTCGTACTTGGTAAGAGATAGTCTCTGATCGATATGCACCCTCGCCACTACCCGCCATGTATTCATTTCATTGTCAAAGGCATACAACCCAACGGCGCCTCACATCTCCTGCTCCCCCGTTCACGCTTTACCGCTCTTGGTTGGAGGCCTCCAGAACGTCAACACCCCCGGGCACGATTTTTGTCGCTCTCACTGATCAATTTTTCCAATCGCGCCGAATTGGAGAGGAGACTCCAGTGGCACGCCTCAACGAAGTCTAACAAGGAAGACAAGTCGAAGGCAAACAAGCCATACGCAGTCGACGGTGGCGGCCCACCCAGCGCTGGGAAAGTTCGTAGCTCTTTTGAGCTGCAAAGGTACAGTATCATTGCATATCTGTCGTCGCTGAACTCTAACCCTATACAGGGTCCTCGTTCTTTCCCGGCCAATGCTAGCAAAAATCGATAACTTCCAGGCTGCCGAGCTTGCGCTGCAGCAGCTCCCGGAACAAGTAAACGTGGTGTCCTTATGTTACAATGCATGGAAAGCCGATACCCGGACGTTGAGAGAGAGGGAAGCTGATCCAAGAGTCTTGGATATCGGGTGGACGGTGTGGTCTAAACCCGCCCATTGGAATAACTTCCAGCTCACATCGTCCGACACTACGCACATCATCGTGCAAGATGACAGGCTCCTCGGCAACCCAGGCTCGAAGCGCATTGTGAGTCGTGTCCTGAGTCCTCCGGCGGGCATGTGTTAGAAAAATATACCCGACGCAGGAGTGCGAGTACGCGACGACAACGTATGAAAAACGCAGCGATATTGCCTGGCGCCTCAGCTCCGCGCTCACTGGGCGGCACCCCGTCGTGCTCCTGGTGCACAAGGAGGCGCATACCCTCACCACGCTCCGAGCGCTCGGAGTCAACACCACGGAATGGGTGTCGGGCATCGCAGGCCTGCTCTACGGTGGCGCGCGTGGACCTGTACCGCACAGGTCCAGGTCTTCGCGTTCCCGCTCACCCGGACGCCGCGGCTCGGACGCACAGGTCCACGGGCGCCGTCCGTCCGGTACGCCTGTGTACGTCGTGGACGTGCGCGGTCTGTACCTGGCCTTGAGGCAGATCGAACCCATCACGGACAGCGTGCCCATCAACGCACGGGGCTTAGGAGTGTCCCTGGACCCACCGAAAGACAAATCGGGGGCCGTGGCGCCGTCAGTGATTGCAGAATCGGATAGGTGGTGGTGTGCGGGTACGGAGAGCTTGTGCGTGCTGTTCCATTCGTGCTGTTGTGCTGTTGTGACATATCCACTACTCTGCGTGAAGGTTGCTCGGGAAGATGTGGTACTCCATGGCGCGTGGATCCAATATTGACGACCAACGAGCTCTGCGTTGGCCGCCCATGCCCACCGGTATGGTAGCCCCAAGACCGGAGGATAACATATTCCAGGACACCCCTCTTCCTCCAGAAGATGCTGAGGGTGGTGATGCTTCTGATGTCGATCCAAATGATATCGTTCCGACCGCGGCCGCACCTTCGTCCTCGAAGCCGGGCATTGGGGATTTTCACCTAATGCACCCGGATGCTTGGGATGATGCCTTTGGTGATGACTGTTAAATGGGGCCTGTGACTGGCCAGTGTTTGTATACCCTGCTTTCTCAACTGCTGCATCTCGCCTGTTATATCTGTTCCCACATCCTACTGAATGTACTAGTATATATCGCCCAGACGTTCTGTTGCTACACATAGATCAGCATCGACTGTCTCTCACACAATCACAATCGCGCGTTCCCCGCTGTAGCCTCCCCGTGCCTGACCCGTATCACGACTTTACCGAACTGCTGGCCCTTGTTGATGAGGTCGAAGCCCTCTTCGGCGCTCTCCAGGCCATCGAGCACGTCTGAGACGACGGGTAGGATGCGGTGCTCAGCCATGAAATTCGTCGCGTCGATCAGATCCTTGTGCGAGCCCATTGTCGAACCGATGACCTGCTGATTCTTGAGGACCTCTCTCATGGTGAACGTTACGGCGGGTGCGGCAGTCCTGAGTAGCAGGGGGTGATGAGTGAACAAGCATCGCAGCTGAGTTGCCTCGGAAGTACGCACATGCCGTATACGACCACGCGTCCGCCAGGCTTCAGGACCTTATTGACCTTGCCCATGAGATCACCCCCGGCGGAATCAATGACGGCGCTGAGGAAGGGCATGCGAGGGTTGTCCTTCTTCAATAGCTTCTCCAATTGCACGGCCCAGTCGGCTGCATTATCGAGCAGTGAGTGTACCAGAGTGCAGATACCGCGATTAGTGCCTACTTGACTTGTAGTTGACCCCACCCTTCGCACCGAGTGCGACTGCGCGACTGATTTTCTCCTCCGAGCCGCTCGAGACGTAGACGTTCGCCCCGCGAGCGAGGCAGAGCTGCAGTGCAAGCAAGGCTACACCGCCCCCTATACCAGTGATGAGGATGTTGTCACCTTGGGACGCACGAGCGTTCACGATGGAAGCCCTAGACATATACACTCAGCACTGGTATGCTGTTGCTTGCCGTCGCGACACTGACCTCCACGCTGTGACGCCCCCGAGAGGCCATGCGGCTGCATGCTCGTCGTTTAGGTGGTCTGGGGTGGGTATGATTTGGTCGCGTTCGACGGCGACGTACTCGGCGAATGTACCGATGGGAACGACGCTCCCACCACCTAGGATGGCAAATTTGCTGTTCGTGGCGGGAGGTTCGTGTTACCGTGCTCAAGTTCAGTGTATGCGGAGACAAACTCACGGCGACTCAGGTGCTTCGGGGTGACTCTCCCATCCGCGCATGGGTACGAGGAAGACACGTTTATTGAGAAGAGTGTCGTTCGCGTCCGCCGCGGCGACGACAGTTCCTGATTCCCTGGACTGAGACTTACTAGGCAAGGGCGGGGCGTCTGGTAGGCACACCTGCACCGTCCGCGCCGAAGACCGCGCCAAAGGTAATGCCAGGATACATGCCCTTGCGGATCCAGACCTAGACCGACCGGTTCACATATATATACCGGACCAACGACGTCTGCAAGTGCGACTGTACCAACATCTCTGTGGTTGAAGGCAGCCGCCCCAATTTTGACGAGCACCTGGCCTTTCTGCAAAGGTGGGACTGTCCTGTTTTCGAGAGCAGCGTCGTGGTACCGAGGCTTGCGGTCCTTGGGGGACTCGCGTACAGTGATCACTCTGGTGGAGGTGGGAAGCTGCGACATGGTCGTGAGGAGATTACGGACGGAGGAGCTGAAGCGCGTTATATGGGCAACCCGGCTCGTGTTGGGGTAGAACATATACTGTGGTGTCTGCTTCACTAGACACGCTGACACATGCGAGTCCCCCCCGGTGAACGGTAGCGGACGCAATCACGAGCTTCATATTCTATAAGTACTTGCCGTTTTAGGCAAATACCCTCCCTTCTCAGGCTAAAAGCTCCCGCGCAATCCTCTCCGCCACCATGTCTAGGCAACTTCGTTCTCGAGCTTCGCGTCCAAACTACGCTGCCTTGTTCCAGTATGAGGACCCTGAAGATGAGGGCGCAGGTCCGTCAAAACCTCCAGTTCTCGAAGATGAAGTCGACAGCGGTAGCGACTTCGCACTGGACGAAGTTCAAGGCGAAGCCGCGGAAGAAGAGGATGAAGCCATGAATGAAGATGCGGACGCGGAGGAGGACGTTCCAGCACAAGAACCATCACGCGAAAGCTCTATTGTCGTCGTGACCAAGCCCACCGCTCCCAGCATTAGCCTCCCAAAGCCAAAGCCCATGCCGGGACTGTCGTCAAAATCCAAAAATTATATCTTACCCAATGTCAATCATCGACATAGGGCGATGCCGTTATTTGATAGGCCGGGCCCAGTGGAGAGGCTCACAGAACGACCATCACCATTCGGTGCGCCACGCTTAACATCGACTAACAGCTGGTCCGTCAACCAAGCCGTGCTCGAGCGCACAAGCAAGGCCTGGGGATTCAACGTTGGTCAGGGTGGGCTCTGGGAGCTGACCGAAGATAGGGCATGGTTCAAAGAGTCCATGACCAGCAGTGGGGAGGAACTGGCGGACGAGAAAGCCAGGAGACCACGGGTGCACGAGGAAGTCAGAGCGGATGGTTTTGAAGTCATTGAAATGCAGTGCGTTCCTGCTATATTCAGCGGTAGATGCACAATGTCATACATTTCGAGGCAAGGTGTGCATCCTCATACCTCCCTACGGACGTCACCATCACGGAGCAGGGAGCACTCAAGCCTCCGCCTCCTGTTCCGTGCTCATTCGGACCATACGGTAAACAGACGCGCCTTGAGATGAAGATGTTCGACACTCAGAAAATCGGTATGGCTGCCGCGTCGTGAGGCACTATCTCGCAGACATAGCATATCCCACTTTCCAGCGGACTACATTCCGGGAAGCAAGTCCCAAGTATTCAACCCTGGAGCGCCCGTATGGGCACTGGACTGGTGCCCTATACACCCAGACGACCGGGCCCGTACGTATCTCTCCTCCCTAACTTGCTGATGCTGCGATTTATGCGTAAATACAGGCCTTCAGTATAAGCAATACCTCGCTGTTGCACCCTTCCCGTCGAAGATTCACTCGCCCACCATAGGCGTGCGTGCTCCCCGACCGACGCACGCATGCATTCAGATATGGTCGCTCAGTAAATCCGCAGACGCCATGGACGTGGACGGCAGCGCCGACGTCGATCATCCCGAAGATCCGGGAGAGCTGCGCTGTGAGATGGTATTGTGCATTGAGAGTGGGCCTGCATTCGAGCTCAAATGGTGCCCACTGCCGGCTAATGACCTCGCGGAGGTCGGGAGCATTGTTTCGTAGGCGCTGATCATTGCGACTTACATCACCCTAGACTGCAGACAGCATACAACACAAGAAGTTAGGCATTCTCGCCGGTACCTTCGAGGATGGCTCTTTGTCGCTATATGCCATCCCGGACCCTGCTAGCCTATATCCGGATGACCATCCGCCTTCACAACCGTTATGCGGTACGTCTACATTCCTGCACGAGTAGACATTCGTGCTGAGATTCTCGTAAAGTCAAGTTCGCGCAACCTTTGCTGAGGTTTGAGTTGGAGGAGACGATGTGTTGGGGCATGGATTGGGCAAACAGCGAAGTCATAGCCGTGGGCTGCACCAACGGTTCTCATCCAGCCTCTCACTGTACTCATGCTCCCGCTGACCTTGCTTCCAGGGTCGATCGCGGTGTACGACATCGCTGACGCCCTAAAGAACTCTGGAGAGACGTCGCCCACGCATTATTTCGTCGTACACCAATCTGCCATCCGTGCGCTCGCCTGGGTACGTGTACCGGGCGTGAACGCCCGGGGCGAGCGATGTGCGGACAACCCTACTGTCATCGCGAGTGGCGGGTATGACGGCCTAGAGTGTGTCACCGACATCCGGGACACTGTAGCCAATGCTATGAATCGGACCAGAGGTATTACAATCCATTTTAGCTGATTCCGGCGCCTTTCCTGATGCCATGCTATGCGCACACAGACGTCGTCAATACGCTGGCGTATTCGACATGGTGTGGCGGACCCGTCACCATCGACCACGAAAACATCATCAAGGCGTACTCGCTTTCCCCGAACATGCTGGGAAGGGGACAAACGCTCCTTGAGTCCGACGGGCCTGCATGGGTGCGCAGCGACCGTCGTGTAGTTCACTCACCCTGTTGACCTATCGCAGAGTATAGCGGTGTCTGATTACCACCCTCAGATCGCTGTCGGTGCCTCTGACGGTAGCTTGGTGACGACGAATGCCTTAAGGTCCACACGACGAGGCGGGATGAACGTACGTGCCTCACGGTTTCGTCTTGAGACGCGGGAAGCTAATTTGCGTCATAGCCATTCCTCATACATAAAATCTACCAACTCGACTACAGCCGGAAAGACGACGAGTGGCGCATGCTGGAGAGGTTCCTACCGAAGGTACGACTTCCTCATCCTTCTGGTATCTCCTGAGGCTGATCACCTCACAGGAGATGTCCATCAAGGCCAACAACCCGGCTGCACGCTCGAAGAAGGACGCATCGGGCGGGACGGGGGCCTGGCCCGCCCAGGTTGGCGTGCAACGCGTAGCGTGGAACTCCGGGAATGGTCTGCGCGCAGCGCCGTTCCTCGCCTCATCCACTGGCTCAGGGCTTTGTCGGGTCGACTGGGTGCTGGGTCGTTGGAACAGAGACAAGATACCGTATTATTCGGTAGAGGGTATCCGAGGCGAGGTGGCTGTAGATGCAAAAGAAGAAGATGAAGACGATTAGGGAGCACAGCTGATACATGTTTCCTTGTTGAGTTTGCATTCGCGTGGCTACAATTTTGTGGCCGTTGCGACGTGTTCTTTCGAGCTCGCGCACAGCTGGAAGCAAGGCGCATGAGGCTAGTCAAAGAAGGCTCAAAGCGTAAGAGTTTGTGTGGGCTCAACTGTCACAAGGGCATGTGGTGTAGTTGGTTATCACGCTCGCTTAGCATATCGTTTGCGAGAGGGGTCCGGTTCGATCCCGGACATGTCCAATTATTTTGTCTATGCGTCAGCACATACCAAGGAGGAAGTAGTTTTTGTGTAGACTTGTATTCAATCGACACGACTGGCCAGAGTGTGCCCAGTGTGAGTGGATGTGAACCACAGTGCATTCCATTTTGGGACAGGGTACCATAGCCGCCCGCTTGGTATGGCTGCATCTTCGAGTCGGTGGCCACCTTTGCACTGGACCGCCTGCCTCTGTCGCCCCGCCGTACGCTACGTTGTTTCATTGCTGACGACGCTTCGCCCGACAGAAACGCAGCTAAGGAATGGCACACGCCGCTGGTGCAAGTCTAGTACCTATTGGGTTTCGCGCCCTACCGTTGCCTCTCGCGCAACTCTCGCTAGCAGCGGTCCTACAGTGCGGCCAGTCATTCCGCTGGAGTGTCTTCCCTCTATCCTCGGATGTTCACCCGCCCGAAACGCCAAATCATGAGTATCGACTTTGTCTGCACGACCGCGTGGTTTGTCTTCGTCAGTCCTCCCAAGCCTTGTTCTATCGCTCGGTCTTCCCGGACCCTCCTCCCTCGCCTGGAACGCTGGACGACCGCGAAACCGAGACCCTGGGATGGATACGAGACTACTTTCAACTGGACGTGGACCTTGTGGACCTCTATGGGCAGTGGGCGAAGCGGGATCCCGTGTTTCAGCGCCATTGCAGCCAAAGGTTTGGTGGCATACGGATGTTGAGGCAAGATCCCTGGGAGAACCTCATTTCGTACGTGATGCTACACCAGTTTGTTGATACTGAACAAACGGGACAAACAGATTTATATGTTCGTCCAACAACAACATTGCACGGATAACGAAGATGGTCAAAGGCCTCTGTCAACATTACTCGCCTGCATTAGTAACACTACCGAGGCCTACTATGTCGGATTCGACATTGGAGACAGATACTTACCACTCTTTTCCACCACCGTCCGTTCTGGCTGCCCCAGAGGTCGCAGCCACATTACGTTCCCTTGGCTTTGGCTACCGAGCAGACTTCATCCACAAGACTGCGAAGATGTTAGTAGAGGCCCACGGATCTAGCAAGTCAGGAGCGGGAGACATAGAACCTGCTGAAGCGTGGCTGCACACGCTGAGAGACATGAGCACAACTCAGGCGCGTGAAGAGTTGCTGAAGCTTATGGGTGTCGGTCGAAAGGTTGCCGACTGTATCCTCCTCATGAGTCTAGACAAGGTATGTCGTACCGGCTATGTAGCGCTTCATGCGTAGTGCTCACCTATGCGCAGAGGGAAGTCATACCCGTAGATACCCACGTCCATCAGATTGCCATGAAGCACTATGGCATGAGCGGCTCGTCGAAAGGCAAAACAGCTATGAACCCCAAACTGTATGAAGCGGTCAGCAGCAAGTTGACGGATGTTTGGGGCGACTACGCTGGTTGGGCGCATTCGGTGAGTGAAGTTGGGCAGACAGGCGTGCTATCTCTGACACTATCGATAGGTCCTGTTCACCTCTGATCTCAAGTCATTCGCAACATACGGTCTTCCGAGTCCTTCTCCGTCTCCCCTGCCTTCTGCTGCTGCCCCGGTCAAGAAACCTCAGCGAAGCAAGTCCACTATGAGCCGTCTCACCCTGCCCATCACTCCAATCACGCCGAATACCAAAGCAAAGCGGAAAGCTGTAGCGATCGATGGGTCCGGGGAGCCCTTCGACTCTGAAGACGACGAGAGGGCATCTACACTGCCGACTATGGACGATGGACTCAGTATGGCTGATCGAGTGAAGAGGCGGCGGCGATGAGATGTTTCTGTAGTTAGCGTCGACTGATGTCGTACTCTATATTCTGTATATAACTCGCGTCCGATTTGGCTCAAATCTATGCATCCGCAATCTGACACCTTGACAATGATACTGCGTCCTGTAAGCTTTCTCGGTGGCGTTCTGTGCGCATGCCGTACACGCGTCTCTCCCCCGTACCACCACACACTTGCGGCATATACCCGTAGCCCATGCCATCGCAAAAAGCGAAAGAGAAACAGGTCGCCGAGCCCGTGCAGGAGCATGATGCCTACGACGGCGAGGAGACTGGATCCGAGGGCTCTGAGGACGAGCCTGCCGGGTCCAGTCTGCCCGAGTCGAGCACGCAGTCCTCGAGCAAGAAGAAAAAGAAGAAGCGGTCGAAAGCCCTGAAGGCCCTCAATGCACTCCGACCGGGTGGCAAGGATGGAATCTCGGATGCACTGGTGAACACGGTACTGCAGAAGGTCCGCGAGGAGGGCGGGGAGGAGGCAGCGCAGGCGGATGCTGCGAGCGTGCGCCTGGCGCTGGAGCAGATGAAGATCAAGGATGTCATTGAGGGGAAGGCAGGCATAGGGGGGAAGCACAAGAAGGATATGGGAAATCACAAGGTGTGTGCCAGGCCTAGTCTTGAGATATGTAAGGCCGCTCATCGCGTTCTGCGGTAGTTCTGGGGAACGCAGCCTGTACCGCAACTTGGTAAAGGAAGCCAGCAATTCTGATATGAACGTCTCTGACGATTGTTGTAGGTGAAGAACCTCCAACAGCAGACGGCTTCATCGAACCGTCGAAACCCCCGGCGGAAGTGCGTCAGGAACCGTATCCCTTACCGAAAGACTTCGAATGGACGACCGTTGACATCAATGATCCCGTACAAGTGAGTTATCCAAACACCGCCCCATAATTGCTTCCCTTACATTGGACAGCTACGAGAAGTTTACGAACTGCTTTCCGGGCACTACGTTGAGGACGACGTCGCCTCCTTCCGTTTCCAGTATTCGGCACACTTCCTGCATTGGGCACTACAGCCCCCAGGACAGTACAAAGAATGGTTCATCGGTGTACGCGTTGCGTCGAACAAGAAGCTCGTCGCATTCATCTCCGGCGTACCAATGACAGTCCGTGTCCGCAACAAGTGAGTGGTACACCGCGGCTCCGCCTTGCTTCAGTGGAGATGACATTATACGATGTAGCACCTTCAAGGCAAGTGAGGTTAACTTCCTCTGCGTGCACAAGAAGCTGCGCTCGAAGCGGCTTGCGCCCGTCCTGATCAAAGAAATCACCCGACAATGTCACTTGAAGGGCGTCTTCCAAGCCGTGTACACGGGCGGGCTCTTCCTGCCTACCCCGATCGCGACATGTCGGTAAGCAATCCGCGCACTCGAAGCGTCCACCCCTCACGAATACCCTCAGGTACTACCACCGCATGCTGAACGTCAAGAAGCTCGTCGAGGTCAACTTCACCTCCGTGCCCTCGAGCATGACGCTCGCGCGCCTCATCCGGCTCAACAAGCTCCCCGACACGCCCAGGCTGCTTGCACGCGGGCTGCGCGAGATGGAGGACCGCGACGTACCGCAGGTCACAGCGCTATACGGCAAGTACATGGACCGCTTCGGCACTGCGCATCTCATGGACGAGGGCGAGATCCGGCATGTACTGCTGAGTGGGCGCGGCGAGGGCCCGACTACGCCCGATAGCTGGAGGACTCCGAGGGAGAAGCAGGTCGTGTGGACGTATGTCGTCGAGGTAAGCCTGCATTCCGTTACTTGCGAGACATTTTTCTGAATGACGATCCTTTCATAGAACCCAGAGACACATCAGATTACAGACTTCTTCTCGTTCTTCTCACTGCCTTCAACCGTGATGACCACCGATAAACACAAGCTCCTCAACGCGGCGTACCTCTTCTACTATGCCACGGATGCTGCGTTCCCGGTCGGCGCAGAGGAAGACGGCAGGCTCAAAAGGCGCCTTGAGGAACTCATCGGGGACTGCCTGATCATCGCGAATCACTGCGAGTTCGACGTCGTCAACGCGCTTACCCTCATGGACAACGTCCAGTTTTTGCAGGACCTCCGGGTATGTGTATCGGGCACTCTTCCTTACATACAGGGACGCTGACGTAGCTGCAGTTCCACACGGGCGACGGCATGCTCAACTACTACCTCTACAACTGGCGGACGGCTCCTGTGGCGGGGATGACCGCGGTAGACGGCGTGTCAGCCGGGAAGGGGGTCGGCATCGTCATGCTGTAGCGACACACGCAGACCCTACGCACCCAGCGACATGCACTGCTCCAGAGACGATGATCTCTATTGACATATAATGGGTGATGCACAGTGTACAATTGGGTCAATGATGATATACAAACTACGCGACAGTTCTGCGATGCTAGCAAAAAACACAAATACTCTCCGCGTGCTCTGAAGTGCTGATCTAATCTTCGTCGCTGCTAATGAAACCGTCGCTGTCATCGTCAGGTTCCATCTCGTCCGTGTTGTAGGCGCGCTCAGGTGTCGGGGATCGTCCTCTCGGTGCTCTCGGCGGCGGCGCTGCACGCCCGCGGGCATTGGGTGTGCTCCCTGGTGCAGGACGCGCGCCCAGTGTCTGGCCACCGGTGCCCCAGGTCGTCGAGCTCGATTCCTCTTTGCCCTTGCCTTTGGCGGACGAGGAGCCTGGCAGCGTTTGCCCCATCGTCCGTCCATTCAGCGTAGCACCCGATCCCCCAAATGCTTGAGGCTGCGTGTGCGGGGTGGGCATGAGCAGATGTGACGCGCTGGGGGGAGGAAGACACGTACTTGTTGTTCGTCGTCTTTCGCTTCAGGAGGCTGGTAGGGCACCACCTTGAAGCCGAAGAACAGCTTGCCGAACGGTAGGTTCAGCGGGGCGGGGGCGGAGACATCAGTGTCTAGCAGTTCACTGGTGACTATCTTGTGTTTGCTAGCGTAGAACCGCACATCAGCTATCAGCGTCATGACGACTACGAGCGGTAACGCACTCTGTTCGGATGATCTTGCTATCGGTCGTGACCTCCTCAACTGGTCGCTGGCTTATACCCTTGCCCTTCGTTCTCCGACCGTTGAGGCTCTCACCCTTCCCTTTGAAGCTCTCCCACGTATCACCGCCCTTGCTGACCGCGACGCTACGAGAGCCGGCGGCTCCGAAGCTGCCACCCAATGACGAGGATGGACGCGAGGAGCCCGGCGTCTGGGAGTTGACGTCGATGCCGAGTTTTGAGGCCATTGTGGACGGTGGCGGCGGTTTCGGACGCTCCGGTTCGACGTAACCCACGGGTGCTGCGAAGTCGACCTCAAGATCTGTATTGATAACGCTGATGCCCTCGCCACCGGGCTTCGTTTCCATGACTAGGAGACTGAAGACAATAGAGTTGTATGAAATGTCGATTATGTCACCCTGTGTCAGGGCAGAGAAGTTGCGCAACGCCTGTTCCAGACTGCAGAAACGCAGGTGAGAGGAATAACCGGACTGGATGCTATATGGGTGACGTACACTGCTTTGGGGTCCGAGATCTCAAGGAATATAGTGCTTTGCGCCTGCAGCTTCACAAATTGTCCCTTCGGGAGTTCTGCTCCAGTTACCCGAATCGCATCGCCCTCCTTCAATCTCAGGGTCTGCATCATCCAGTGGGGGAGATGCACACAGCCTTCCTGCGCGATGAACTCCAGCACACCCGCGTGCGTCGAAGCAGCCGGGTTCTCCGGATTGCCCAACTTGAACATCCAAGGTGGCTCTATGTCCATCTGCGTGATGCTTGCGAGGGCAGATGGTGGCATGATGACTATATGCGTGTCAGTCGAACATACAGGTTGATCGCCGCTGACTGCACCGACGTACTCTTGCCGCCATAACTAACATTCTCTCGCTCTCGGCCAGGAAGCATGGCGACGCTGTATGCTCTGAAGTACTCATCGTACGAGCGTGCAGGCGGGGGTCGTAGACCATGCCCGATGCCCCCAAAGCCACTGAGTAAGATCGCTAAGTCAACAAGAGGGTATAGAGCAAGGCACGGACGTAAGGCACCAACCCCGCTAGTTGAGCGAACAGGCCAGCCGGCCCTGGTCCAAATGGGTTCTGCGTTGTGGAGGAGAAATCGTTAGCGATGCAGTGCAAATATTTCAGTGTACTCAGTTGGTCGTACCATGTCCATGAGCTTGGTGAGGAGTTGATGGTTGGAGTGAGGGTGTTGCGCGTCGAGGGGTCGAGGACGCGCTCGTCCCAGTTGAGCGACGTAATACACCAGTCACGTGCATCTGCTAGAATCGCGATCGCGCGTCGCGCTTCATTTCTGCAAACCACTTCGAGTCCTCCTCCTCCCTCCTTTACCCACTCACCATGGCAGCGGCACCAGCAAAGCAGGCACCACACTTGGGCTCGAATACGGCCTTCAATGACAAGGTAAGCTCACCCCCCTACGTACGGTCACTCAACTCACTGGCCTATTCGTAGGGCAAGCCCATGGAGGTGCGGTCATCGAATATGGTGGCAGCAAAAGGTGCGCAGTCCTTGTCCTTACGATTCGCTCGGTTAGTATGCTGAGCTGGATGCAGCCATAAGTGACGCGGTCAGGACATCGCTGGGACCGAGGGGTATGGACAAGATGGTGCGCCTGTCTGGACATCGTTTATTTCGGGACAACCTAAAGCCATGTGCAGATCCAAACACCCAAGGGCGAACTCGTTATAACAAACGACGGCGCAACAATCCTGAAGAGCATTCAGGCCTTGCATCCCGCAGCAAAGATGGTATGGTCCACATCTCATAGTACGGAACTACAGTCTGACCCGTATATAGCTTGTAGACCTTTCAGCCGCACAAGACGTTGAGGCAGGAGATGGCACGACCTCTGTCGTTGTTCTTGCAGGAAGCTTCCTTGGTGCTGCAGAGAAGATGCTCCAGAAGGGTATCCACCCAACAATGATCGCCGAGTCTTTCTTGAAGGCCTCTGCGAAGGCTGTGGAATATCTCACAGAGATCTCCACGCCCATTGACCTCTCTGACAAGTCTGCGCTCCTTCGTGCTGCGACTACCTCATTGAACTCCAAGGCAAGTGTCTTTGTCATACTCATGCTCTCGTAACCTTGACGCGGGCTGCCCGACACTAGATTGTTTCCCAATATTCTTCGACTCTTGCACCCATAGCCGTCCACGCTGTAACTCGCTTGGTCACTCCAACATCATCCAATGTTGACCTGCGAGACATCCGTGTCGTCAAGAAGGTCGGTGGTACGATTGAGGATACTGAGCTGGTCGAGGGTGTAGTGTTGAACCAGAACGTGGTCATCGCTGCGGGAGGACCGTCGCGCATAGAGAAGGCAAAGATTGGCATCATCCAGTTCCAGCTTAGCGCACCAAAACCAGACGTAAGCCCACCGCTCAAGGTATGATTCCAATGTCTGACAAAGATACAACAGATGGACAACACCGTCGTCATCAACGACTATCGGCAGATGGACAAGGTCATCAAAGAGGGCCGGCAATACCTACTCAACATCTGCAAAAAGATCAAGAAAGCCAACTGCAACGTGCTCCTCATTCAAAAGTCGATCCTCCGCGATGCCGTCGACGACACCTCGCTCACCTTCCTCAAGCGGCTCAACATCCTCGTCGTCAAGGACGTCGAGCGCGACGAGATCGAGTTCCTCTCCAAGTCGCTCGGCTGCAAGCCCGTCGCGGACATCGAGGCGTTCACGGAGGACAAGCTCGGCTACGCGGACCTCGTCGAGGAGGCGAACCACGCCGGCGCGAAGGTCGTGCGCATCACCGGCGTCAGGAACCGCGGGCGCACCGTCAGCATCCTCGCGATGGGCTCCAACAACCTCGTCCTCGAGGAGTGCGAGCGCTCCCTGCACGACGCGCTCTGCGTCGTCCGCTGTCTCGTCAAGAAGCGCGCGCTCATCGCCGGCGGCGGCGCGCCTGAGATCCACGTCTCGCGCTTGCTCTCGCAGTACGCGCAGTCTTTGAAGGGCATGGAGGCGTATTGCTTCCAGGCGTATGCGGACGCGCTCGAGGTCATCCCGACGACGCTGGCAGAGAACGCGGGTCTCAACCCTATTGCGATCGTCACGGAGCTCAGGAATAGGCATGCCTTGGGCGAGCGCAATGCAGGCATCAACGTTCGCAAGGTACTATCGCACGTTGTGCTACACTACAGGGATTGCTGATCTTTGGTTGCATAGGGGCTCATCTCGAACATCCTGGAGGAAGACGTCGTCCAGCCCCTGCTGGTCTCGACGAGCGCAGTAGAGCTTTCGACCGAGACTGTCTGCCTCTTGCTGAAGATAGACGACTACGTCCAGTCTCGATGATACGAAGGCTAGAAGGAAGTGTAATGCATATCTCATCGTGTAATACAATAGCAAACCCAAGCATCGCGGTGATAGTTATTGGCTAACGAGCATTCATCACATCTCAGATAGCAGGCCCTTGACCTCAGTACGTAGCTGGGAGTCCTGACAACGCATATGCCATAGGGATGTATTGTCCTCGCTTGCCTTTATACGTATGAGAGCCTGGATAGCCTGGTTCATCTGCACAACAATCTTTGTCTCGCCTGCGTCCCGATGGGCTGTGAGCGTAAGGACATAAGAATCAGATGGCTAGGCAAGGTGACATACCGGTAAACGGCTCCTGCTCTGTAGCGACCGTTCTGACACTCCAGTGCGCATTCGCATTGGCTAACCGTTGGACTACTGCTTCTGCCGGTGCCTCACACCAACCCCGTGCGTTTGCATTCGCCATGTCGTCCCAGCCGCGCTTGAAGATCAGCCCGTTGGCATGCGCCCCATCTACTACATCCGAGATCGGGGCAAACGGCTCAGACATGAACGGTGAATCAAGGGCAATAAGGTCCGCTCGTGTAGCCTTCCCAAGGACATTGTCAGCGCAGATTCACGTACGCGTGGTACATCGACCACTCACAGAGTCATCCTCATCCAAGACGTTCACGATCGGCAAAGGAAGAGGCGCCTGCACAGGTGGCGAGCCCTACATCGCAAAGTCGCACAAGATCAGCCTCAGACCACGACACGGGCGCAGAGCCGACACGTACCGCGGACAGCGTCTCCAGCTCGGCTCCGGCGGCCAGCGCCAGGTCGCCGGGGCTCATCGTCCTCGCCAGCGAGTCGGACACGTCTGCTGCGCGCCCGCGCTGGCCGACGAACTGCGAGCTCGCATTGGAACCTGTGCTCAGCCGGCGCGCGGAGTGGCGCTGCACGGGGCGAGGCGGGTCGTAGGCGTCATACCGCAGCTTGCCCGCGCCTTGCGAGGATGCGCGGGAGGAGGGCCGGTCGGGTGAGTGTGGCGCACGCAGGGAGGGCGACTGCGGGCTGTAGGGCGGGGAGGAGGGCGTTTGCGATGGTTCGTAGGTTTCGAGTGCGGCGACGAAGTCGGGCAGCTGCTGGTCGTGAGCACCAGTGCGGTAACTTCATGGAAACGGACATACAGACGACGACCTCGAGTTGGCTAGTATGTCCTTCGCCGTATCTGGCTGGGAGGACAGCTCCAAGAACTTGTCGCAACGCTACAGGAGCTCGCCGTCAGCACCGTGACACACGCACAAAGGCGACAGCAGCCCGAATCAGACGCACTCTGCGAATGTACGCCTTACTCCTCTCCCTCAGTGTTCTCACCGCCTCCACAACCTTAGATGGGACCTTCTCGCAGTCCGCCACGAGGCGGATCATGCATATCAAACCGGCGTCCTGGACAGACACTGCTCCATCCCCACACCGTCGACACACACCACCGTGACCACGCCAAGTTGTTAGCATGCTACGTTCCTGAGGACAATGGCAGCGATACGTACCACCGTAAGATCCGACCCGGCTGCCCAGCCCGTGGAGGAGCGCCGTGGGTGAGAGAGGCGAGAGCGAGAGGTACTCCACGATAAGCGCGGCGAGGATGACCATGAGGGACGGTCCAATCTCCACATCCGTCTCTGGCACACGCGCGAAGAGCGCACCTATGCAGCCGCTTTTGAATTCGCTGGTGGCTAGCCCATTCGGTCGTTCAGGAATGCCGCCAGACTATGTCAGATCGAATAGGACTGACCGTTGTGTACCTTGACGAGGACCCCTTCTACGACTTCCTGTACGATTGGCCGCTTCTCGAGCGGTGTGGGTACGGCTGGCCCCGAGGTCTGACCCTCCAGCGCGTCGCAGACGCTTATCACGTGCCCCGCGTACACCTCCCCGTCTGCATCGGAGAGGACGTCCACGAGCTCGAGCAGCCGGTGAGCAGCCACCTCGATATCCGTCGAGGAAGGGGATGTGACGGATGACAGGAGACGTGTGTAGTACGCCTCTAGAATGGAGGTATCTACGCGGCGGAGGAGGCACATCGTCTGAATTACCGCGCACACGTCTGTCAGCCCAGATGTCGAACGCGTCCCAGAAATTGTATCACCTTCAGCCGGACAGTGTGATCCTCTGACTCGAGCAACGCGACGATGCGCTCGACCTCCCAGCCTTCCAAGACGGCGGGGACATCGACGCGCGTCCCCGCCCAGAGCGCAGGGTCAAGCGCGCCGAGGCAGGATAAGAACACGTATTGGTCATTCGGTGCCGGTGCGGACGAAGCGATGAGCGGGCGGAGCGCGTCGATGAGCGCAGTACGCGCAGGGAGGAGCACCGCGGTGGATGCGTGGGAGAGCGTGAGATAGCACGCATGGAGCGTCGCTGTGTAATATGACATGGATTAGGTTCCGTAGTTGTGTGGAGAACGAGGAGTGAACTCACGGCGAGCGGAGGGGCCGTGTGCAACGCAGGATTTGACGACCTTGAGAATTACACGAACGTCATGCGCGGTAGGCCTGCATGAATAGGTTATTCCACAACTTCGTACAGGACCGATGCGCCACGTACGTGACCAGCTGTAGACACCTCAGGATCTTGGGGAGCAATACATTCTTGGTTGGCTCCGGGCGCGCACGCCAGGCAGATGCGAGTAGCGGGGAGAGTGCTTGGTGGTATCTGTCTGAGGACAAATGTTCTGCCTGTATACGACACTCAATAGATGTAGGCCAATGGGCAATGGTCCACCGTGGACGAACTCACGTTGAGAAGGTCAATCCATATGGTGAGCGCTGCGTTGCCAACCGTCCAGTCCGAATCCATCATCCGCTTCTCCGCCTGCCCAATGATGCTGCCCAAAAGTCCGGGATCATGCCTCGAGAGCTTATGGAAGGCCAACAACGCGCGTTTGCGTATGTGCGGTCTTCACGTGTGCGAGTCACCCAAATATGTTCGCTGTGATTAGGATACTGCTGAGAGCGCGTGTGGAGACTACCTACTGACGAGGTGAACGAGAGGAGGTCCGTGAGGCGTGCTTGAATAGCGGGAATGACGTCGGCGGTGGAAAATTGTATGAGTGTATCAAGGGCTAGGCAGATGCGCGGAAGCTCAATACTCTCGAGATCCTGGTCCGAGTCGGGTCGATATGTTGCACGGTGAATAGCACTCCCTGAGTAAATAGGCCGACATACCTTGCGGAGAGTATTGACAAGCATGAGCTGCAATTCATGGTCTTCTGGCATAACTTCCGCGCAGAAGAGGTAACCTGGGGCAGTTCTAGTCTGAGTGGTTTGTCGTCCAGAACAAATTCTCACCTATCCGCTTGTCTTGTACCGTCGGGCCAGACTCTGCGAGGTTGACCGCGTGGTGCAGCGCGAAATCCAGGTTTATGGCTCCCTCTGATGCAACATTCGTAGAACAGTAAAGAAGCATTATCAAGCACTCTTTGCATTGTCTCTGTACGTCTTGTGAACACAGCATGTACTGGGTAGGGTGAATGTGGAGTGCGTACAGCTGTAAGAGTGGAACGCGAGAGCTGAGACTGAATCGCAACGACTTCCGCGAGAATGTATTGGTCGGCTTGTTGAGGTGTCTGTGCGGTCTCCACCTTCCTGACCAAAGCATAGTGTGATCTACTAATGGCTCCAGATGATAGGAACGGCACGTCCATAGCTGGACACTGTACCCGCGACTTCGACGAGTGGTTCAGTAGTATGCGAGGACGTAGCTTTGAGAATCTGTCACTGTATTGTAGAGGAGGGTCAGACAATACTTGGAGGGTTGGAGACCGGAAGGCTGCAGGCGAGATGTGGGCGATGTCAAGCTGAGGGAGGGCGTCCGACGCGCTCACGTTGGGCGCGCTCGTGACGCGACCAACGCGTCTCGACGCGCCAAAAGAAGCGACCTTTCAGCGTGTACTGCCTCGCGCCACTACCAATGCATACATACTACGCACGAAGCATGAGTGCGTTTCACACTCGTCAGGCTGATTCATAGCGAAGATTTCCTGTCCAAAATACATCTTGCAGGGATCGTCATTAGGTGTTAGAGTTTTCGGCAGAAATACACGGACGTAATCCATAATGCGACAATCCCCGTTCCCAAACGATATCATCGAGCCATGGTATCCCCTGGACCCGATACAATACAGCATCGAAATACACTAATGTACGACCTTCTCGTCCGACGGTGGGCGCGTGCCGACGCTATCTCTCCGCTCAATGTCCTCAACCGCCTCCTTCGTGCCCAGGTTTCCCGTGGGGAGCATGTTGAGCTCGTCCTCCTGCGCGTCGAGCTCGCGGAACGTGAACCAGAACGCGGTACCGCCGATCGCGGCGACGACGGCGAAGACGCCGTAGTTCCACACGAGGAGCGGGTCCGTCGACAGCGGGTTGAACGCCTCGCAGATGGCGGAGGAGATGGCGGACATGAACAGTGAGAACGCGGCGACGAGCGACCGCATGTTCTTCGGCGCCTTGGAGAAGCCGTACTCGAGCGACGTGATGGAGCAGAAGATCTCCGAGATGGCGATGAGCACGTACGAGCCCGTCTGCGCCCACACGTTGATGTCCACGTTCTCGCAGTCCGACGCGTGGCTCCCGCACGGACTCCTCTTGTAAATGTATGCCTGCAGGACAGCCGCCCAGATCATCGACGCGGAGCCGATCCAGAAGCCAGCCGTGATCTTCTTGATCGGCGTGAACTTGATGCCCGCCTTGCGTAACGCGGGGTAGATGAGCAGGTCGAAGATGGGGATGCAGATGATGAGCGCGAAGGGGTCCAAGTTGGCGATGACGTCGTTGGGCACGCCGTGGAGGGCCATGGTGGACGCCTGCGACGTCAGGTTGTTGTTAATCTGGTTGTAGGTAATCCACCAGAGCGGATACCACAAGAAGACCCCGCACGCCTTCCAGCCGCGGCTGACTTCGTCGACCCAGGCGTCGTCGAACGTCATCCACGCCGGCCGGACAGCGGGGTCCATCTTCGATGGCTTGAGGTCCTCCCAGAATCCACCCGCTTGCAGCTGCTTGTGGAACCGCCACGGATTCCAGTGGAACCTATTTGCGGTACCGAAAAGCAGCAGCTTCGTAGCAGGGCCCAGGACGCTGCCCTCGGGCTTGGTATGGTCGTACCATGTGCGGCAGACGAACAGGACGGGGAGGGTGAAGCAGAAGAGGACGGTGGGGAGAAGGAAGGAGAGGTAGAACCCGACGTAACGCTCGGCGTACGCCATGCTCAGCTGTCCGATGAGGGCGCCGACGTTGATGAAGAGGTAGAACCAGTTGTACACCCGGGCGGTGGTCACCGCGGGGTCGACGATGACGCGCTCGCCCTTCTTGGTCGTGCGCAAGTACATCCTCCGCGGGATCTGCTCGGCGATGAGTGGCGAAATGTTGGGCTTGAAGCCACCGGTGCCAATACCCATGATGATCAGACCTATGATGAAGGCGGCGAGGGCGTGGTGAGGGACGGCAATGACGGAAGGAGCGGCAGAGGCAGTGAGGATAACGTGGCCGACGATGGCAGTCAAAACGGATACCCAGATGGTCTTGAAGCGACCCCAGTACGTGTCCGCGACGTACGCGCCAAAGAGGGGCATGACATAGACCCAGAATTGGTTGAAGGTGGTCAGCCCGGTGGATGCCTGCTGGCCCATACCGAGCGCGCCGGGCTGCGCATCAGCAGCGCCCGGGTTGAGAGCCTTGCCGGTGGATGTGCCAGGGTTCGCCTGCTGGATAAAGTTGACGAACACCTAGTGGAAAGCGCCTCGTGAGCTACTGGTTGAACTAGTCGTATGGGCACGAGGAACATACCTGGGTGGTGCCGTAGAAGGACAGACGCTCCACTAGCTCAACGAAAGCAATGGTGTACGCCTTGAAGGGGATCTTCTCGCTGACCCGGCGAAGGGTAGCGAGATCCTCCTGGGACGGGATGGGGAGGTCGTGGTCGAAGTACTCGCTGTGTGGGACTACCTCGCCGTTGTACTTCGACGGCAGCTCATCGTCATGGACCTTATGCTGGTGTTTGGAGGTACCGGAGCTGTGGACCGAGGCATGATCGAGCTTGCCGGCGTCGGTCGCGTCGCCAGGCATGATGCTATGCGCCGTCAGCGTATGGGCGAGGGCTGCGGGAAGGATCAGCAGGAGCAGGAGCAGGCAACGGGGACAAGGTGGACGACACCGTTAAATAACGGTCGGAGGCCAGCTAACCCGACCGCATCTTATCAACGCCGCGCGAATTGCGAAGTTCGGTACATGGGGGAGAAAGGCTGGGCAGAGAACCAATGGTGTGCTAGCCCTGATGCGAGAGTGTTGACCATGCGGGGCGGGGAGCACCCACACGGCGCCTATCCAGGATCCCGGGCGAGTAGAGCGGCAGAAAAAACTGTGTGACAGGTACATTCGCAACACTTGCGCGAGCTGGAGGCCGCACTCGCAAGAGCCAAGCAAGGGCAGCCACAGATTTTGGTGGCACGGTGGAACAAGCATATGCATCCCACTCCATTGCTCGATCGATGCCTCGATCTAGAGCACGAACTCGGTATGTAAGAGGCACTTTTGGCAGCCTGAGCCCGACAGCGCACCCGTCCAGTGCGCTCGAACAATCCAGACTCTCCCATTGGCCTGTGTCCGCTCCTTGAAGCTCCTACCCTTCACCAGGATACCAAGTCCCGCCACAACGCACTACGTCAATGGCTCAGACGACGAGAGCAAGGACGATATGACACGCACCTCGCGGCGAGGCGGCACCTGGCGAAGTGATCGTGTGCACATTAGGAGCATGCGCGCATGCCACTGCCCGACTCGGACGAACATCGCATGCGAGACTTCTGCGCATCAGCGCCGGCCCGACTCTTCAGCCGCTTCCGGTAAGTACGCGATCGAAGACCACGGTGAAATTTTGCCACCGCCCGCTGCGGTGGCGCTGTCCGTCGTCCGACCGAAAGGCCCGCAGCCAACGTCCAGCCATCAGCGTGAACGTTCACAACAAGAGGGGCCCTCACCAAATCGCGCGACCACTGACGAATACTTATCATAATCCACGCAGTTCCAACGGCGGCCTGCGAACGACTGGAGACACCCCGTCCAGGCTTTGCCTCCGGACTCGGATCTGTGGATCGCACGCGCTTCACGTGGCTCATGCGTCCGGGTCCGGCGGGAGATGCCGATGCGGTCTGTGTACCTGTTCGCTTGAAATGTAGCTTTGCGTCAGTGCGCGCGGCTGAAGCAAAGACCCCGTACACGACTAGCGCAAAACGGCGCCCAACGCTTTGCAAATATTGCCCACCGTGAGGCCTGCAGAAGACCGAAGCCCAGAAAGGTTCAGCCAGCGTCCGATGAAATGACCTTGAACGCGAAAGTGCAATGCCAGGGTAATCCATATACATCTACCGCGACAGGTCGTAGCCCCTGACGAGCTGTCGAAATGGAGCCTCGGGAGGGCTCATAGACAGGCAGGCCATGTGAAGCCCGCGCACAAGCTTGCCAGAGAGTATCATGGCGCTGCCGGTGTCGCCAAGGTGTCGGTGCGACCATGCATGCTAGGCACAGCAGAGCGAGCATAGACGAAGCTACAATGGTTCGGCGCCCAAGAGTGGCGAGGACCCCCCAGGGACCTTGAGGTCGTCTGTTTGTAGAGATGAGTACAGGCCGGCAGCCTTGTATGCATCCGGTGACGCCAAGGTGTCGGGGCGAGGTACAGCAGAGCGAGCATGGTCGAAGTTGCGGGCGCGCAAGAGTGGAGAGGCCCCCCGGATGTTGGTAGCGAGGCCTGATCTCGAGGTTGCCTGTCTGTAGAGATGCATACAGGCCGGTAAATTTGTATGCATCCGATGGCGCACGGAATGAGGCCAGGTCCCGTGCAACCCGACCGCATATACCCCCTGGACTTCGGGTACGTCGCCGCTGTGAAGGACATACAAGTTCCGGCTCAGGCAGCAGCGTCTGCCTGGTCGATATCCAATGATCTGGGCGCCGGTGAGGTGAAGGATAGCAAGTCTAGTGCGACTGTCCTGGGGGCACATACCTAGAAAGCTCGAATAGTGGGGCCCAAGGAAGGCAGAGTGGAGACTTCGGGGCCATCCCTATGCTATCATAGCTATGTCCCTGTGGATAAGCTCGCTGCACTGTAGGCGCACGAGTGGGGGGCATACGTAGCTCAGACATAGTGATTCGTAGATGGTTCGCCGTAGTGCTTGAAACGTTGCGTAACTCCGTATCCGAATACTCAACCTCGATCTCCTTTGAATCGAGCATGTGGGATGCCTCGAACAACGAAACCTCAGGCTGTCGCTACCGTGGCGCCCATTCTTGCAACGGGGATTGTCGAAATAGGCGCATCTGGTACGTGCGCTCATATACATAGATGAACGAGTCGTAGGCAGCGAGAAGGACCGGGTAGTCGCGCCATAAATACCTATGAACCTTGTTTGAACCTGATACATATGCTGCGACACCTGGCCTTCGCGCCTGGAATAGTAACGTTGTTGGTCCTGGTGGGCGAGGCTCGTCAAGAAGCGAGG
Organism: Fomitopsis pinicola; assembly: GCA_001931775.1. NCBI lineage: Eukaryota > Fungi > Basidiomycota > Agaricomycetes > Polyporales > Fomitopsidaceae > Fomitopsis > Fomitopsis pinicola. The sequence continues at coordinate 57,630 of MPVS01000022.1, forward strand.
TTTTCCGATACGTACCATCAAGCTTAAAGTTTGAGGGCACTCCGCCGCGGCGCCGACGTTGCGGCTATGTCAGGATGCACAACACCAATGCGCACCTGCGTAACGTACATACTCTGTACGTTGTGCAGCTTCAGGCTCGTCGAAAAGAAAGACTAGGTTGCTGACATGGCACAGAGGACTGTTAGCTAGACGCAGTGTAGCGTACGGCGGCTTTGCGGTCTGATGCGAAGCTTAGAGTTTCAGCGGAAGATTTGACGACATGGGGCCGAAAGCTCGGTCTGGGCGCAGGGGGCGTGCCAGTAGTCGGGGAAGGTCTCGTCCTCCTTGACGAGGACACGGTGAGATCTAAAGCGACATGGGAAAAGCCATACATAGCGACGCGCATGAGCTACAGCGGACTGGAGTACACACTCCTGAGAGATCGCTGGTGTTACACATCTTCGGATTGCCGGAGATTGTGAGGAACCGAATCTCAGGACATCGAGGGTCTTCCAGGTAGGGGATGGTTGGAAAGGAGGGCAGTCCACATAACTACAAGCTCGCGCGACGTCTACCGCAGTCGCGTCCCTGTAAATGGCGTAGTGGATCTGAGATAAACGCGCAAAAGTCAAAATTAGATTTAGCGATCGGTGAGTGGCTGAGGACGAGCAGTGATTGGACCGGCACAAGTCGTAACGGGAACGGCGCCGTCGGGCAACGGGGGAGGGCGGGTCGGCGAGGGGCCCGGTCGAGGGCCGGAGAGGCAGCGGATGATCACGGGGGACAGGTAAGGAACAGCGAGGAGGCTGAGGAGGGGGCCGAGGAGGGGGAGGGCAGGTGAGGGACGCATACGGAACGCCGGGACGGTCGAACGAGGGTGAAGGGCGTCGATCTGCCTCTGCCCGATTACGCATCCGTCAGACTCTCTCAAAAGCCATCATGCCCGATTTTTTCATTCTTGCTTTGTCCTCCGTCACCCTCCTTTCGCTGCCTGTCTCGCCCCCCGCCTTCGCTTCCCAGTGGCTGCGATCGATCTGTGCCACCCCCGCCACCGCTTTGACACCTTTGTCTCTCTCTCTCAGTGGCATTCCCCTGTGACTTATAAACTTTCCAACCTTGTCACCACAATGCTCGAGCATCCTCCCTCCACCCCTGCCCCCGCCCCCATCTCCGCCTCCTCCTCCGCCTCCTCCTCCTCGTCGCCACCTTCCACCACCGGCGGCCACCACCATCCCCATCACGCGCATTCCCCCCTCCCCCACATCGCAAACCTCATCCCTCACCCGCCACAGCCGCACCTCCCGCACCTCCCGCATCATCATCACCACCACTCGATGTATTCACCCAATTCACGCGCAGCGGACATCTCGCGCCTCCTCGACCCCGCCTACGCGAGCGGCTCTTCCTCTTCCTCCTCCTCCACACGCACCCGCGCCTCCGGCTGGACAAGCCCCGCGTACCGCGCCACGCTTCTCCCCGAGACGAAACACGCCCACGCCCAGACCCGCGCGTACGTCGACCACCGTGGCGATCTCCACGACCCCGACTATCGCGACTTCCCCGTCCTCCCCACGCCGACGCGCCGCACGCGCTCCCACAACCAGCACAGGTCCAGCGGCGCCGCCCACCACTCGCGCCGCTCGCGGAGCACGAGCCGCCCGCGCTACTCGTCCTCGTACGCGCTCACATCGCCCCCGGAGTGGGAACGCGACTGGACCGAGTTGGACGATGATTCTGACGACGATGCCGAGGCGTCCGACGCTGACTCCCAGAATACACACCTCCCTCTTGCGCGCGCATCCCCGAGGCGCGCCGTTACGATCCACACGACAACCCAGCCTTATACAAGCTATACACCGTACTCAGACTACTACGCGGACTCACAACCCCTTCCGTTTGCGACCTCTCCCACCGGCTCGCGCGAGTCTCCCATTCACGAGTCACCTTTAGAGGAATCCCCATTCGAAGAAGACGAGTTAGCGGTGGCGCAGGATACGGAACGGCACACGAAGAGAAAGAGGCGACAGAGCAGCGCACCGAGCTCTCTGTTGCGCAAGAGGAGGATTATTGACTCCAAGGAGGAGGTCATGACTGAAGATAGGACCGTAGCTGCTGACACCGATGCTTGTGCCGCCCCAGCGGAGGGCGATCACGAGAGGCCAGCATATAAAGCTCCATTCACCATCGCGAATGAGCAACGAGACGACGTGTATGTCTGCCGCGCCCTGCTCTTCCTCGAAACTTCACGCGCTAACATCTCATTTACTACTTGCAGGCCAGGCTGTTCCGCCAGTCTACGACAACAATGGGCAGCGGTCTCGCTACGGATTCGCTTCGGGCTCTACCACGCCAAGCGGCGACTCAGTCTCCGGAGTAGGCAGCAGCCCATCGCCGCGGCGGCATGAGCTGTCTGGCACCCCGCCCCGCTGGAGGCGGGCGCCTCCACTCCCGCCACTTTGCCTTGTCGCACATGTCTGACCGACCACCTGGCGTGCCGCCCCCTATCTCGGGACACGCGCGTATGATGAGCGTGAGGTCAACGACGCGCCATCCGTTCTGCCTATCAGCCTCTCTCCCGACCCAGTTTCTCCCTGTTCATTATCTCAGCCCCTGCCGTGCGCCGCGGACTCTCGTCATCCCACTTTCAGTTGCACACAAGCCATCGATTTCACGCCGCCGCTCCACGATTACATGCGACCTTGTTCTCATCCTCACCCTCACCCCATCTCATCTCACTCTGAGCTAAATCCGACGCGACCATCCCGTCATGTCGGACATATCTCGGCACGCGTCTTTCCAGCAACGCTGGTCTGCGCGCGGGCGGCAGCTCCGATCGCGTCTATTACACAATCTGCGGCGTGCCTGCCGAGGATCCCCGTCTGGGTAGACCCTTGGAGCCACCGTTTCGGGCACGAGTTGCGTAGAGCTTTCTATCGGACTCCGCGTGTCTGGCTATCGTCATGAATGACTCCACGGACTGTATTATCCGTTCGACGGTGCTTAGCCGTCCGATGGACGCGTCGCCTCGCATATCTCCCCCTCCCTCTTCTCACCTCTTACATACTGTTCTCACCGCGTCCGCATCCCCAGTCACCCGCCCCGTTATTTCGGCCGAGCACGTTAACGTTCAGGCTTTGTTTATCCAGTAAATAGGAACGCCGTCACGAACCCGTCTTCCACGTAGTACGCACATTACGCATTGCGCATCGCTCTGTATCGCTTCGTCCGCGATGTTGTCGTTGTTTTTTTCTTCCTCTGTTGTTTTCATATGCATGTGCATGTATTTTGTATCAGCTCTCTCACTCTCAATTCATCGCGCTCTTTTAGCACGTTCGTGCATATCTACTGATGTCCCCGCCGTAGACTCGTGTCCGGTGGTGCGTGTCGACCTGGTGGGTGGTGTTGCTCCCCATCACCATACTTTCTCAACAACGGAATCGTATGTATATAGCCTTCCGTCGTACTGTGACCTTGAGAGGTCGTCATGTTCCGCAATTTGGTCGGGTACTGTCAAAGTTGAGAGAGTACTAGATGATTCTGATCTCCTGGATATCACTACGGGTCAAACTTCCGGTGGTCAAAGCTTGTCGGAAGGAGATGGCCTGTTGACCGCAGGTACGTTACTTACCTGCGAGGAACTTGACTGAGAGGGAAGGTGGTGGGGAAGTCCGCGAAACTGATCTCCGGGTCGCGATCGGTGCGTATCTCGAGATCGGGCACTTGATCCGCTCACTCCGTTCGGTCCGGACAGAGCAACGTGTTTCGGGCCCTCAGCCACAACGCCTCACCTTCAGGCGTCTACGCGTTCCTCTGCGATCCCACCAGCCGTACCTCGATGGCACCCTCCGCGTCCTCATCTTCCTCACGCTCGTCGGCCGCTAGCTCGGCCGCGCATTCTTTCAATAAGATATTGAACCAGTTTAAGCTCTCCACGAAAGTCCGGACGCCCCAGGATGTCGAGGATTCGGTGCGGAAGCTGAGGAGGCTGATCCTCGTGGATGGGATCCCGTCAGCGGTGGTACGCCGTGCGCGCTGTGCCTAGTATCGATGAGGGTGGTACTCAATGCTAATGGAGGGCCTACTGCTGTAGGACCCTACGCTCCGACCGCGGATATGGAAGATACTTTTGCGCGTGCAAGACGTGTCGGCAGATGAGTTCTTAGGGTATGTCGCGCGGGGGCCATGCGAGGTGCGGGAGAAAATCAGGAACGACACCTTCAGGTACGCACATATGTGCTTGCGCCGTATCCGTGGATCGGCTGACCTCGCGCTTGATGCCAGGACACTGGCCACAGACCGGGGCTTCAAAGAGCGTGTACGGGAAGACATGCTCGTGAGGTTGCTGGATGCCTTCGTGTGGCGGAACCATGGTGCGTAATGATTCATCAAATCCTCGATTGAGTTGGCTCATGGCGTGTCCATACAGACCGACAAGAGACACAACAACTGGGGTTCACATATGTACAAGGCATGAACGTCCTCGCCGCACCCTTCCTCTACACCATGCCCTCCGAGCTTGAGGCGTTCTTCTGCTTTGCGAAGTTTATCGAAGAGAGTTGTCCGTTATACGTCCAGCCAACGCTAGAGGGTGTACATCGGGGGCTCAAGGTAACCTCGGCGTGTCGTTCTTGTTCCCGGCTTGTCTGACACATCTCCAGTTGCTCGACCGATGTCTCAAGATCGTCGACCCTGAGCTCTTCACTCACCTACGATCGAAGAATCTTTCCGCGGAGATCTACGCATTCCCATGTACGTCTCTTTCACCGCACTTAGTTTCCCTGGTCCTCATATCATGTAATAGCTATCCTTACGCTCTGCGCATGCACCCCGCCGCTCGATCAAGTCTTGCTGCTATGGGACTTCCTGCTAGCGTTTGGCGTCCACCTCAACGTGCTCTGTGTCATAGCACAACTCCTACTCATGCGCGAAGAAGTCATGGCGTCGTCCAGGTGCGTTCCCTGACCCCAAGCGAAAGGGCTTATGTTGATGTCTCGCAAGTCCCATGCGTCTGCTCCGCACGTTCCCGCCACTTGAGGCCCTCCCCGTCATCGGCATCGCTGTCACTTTAGTACGCGACCTCCCTGCGGACCTGTATGATGAACTTGTGCGACATCCATACGCCGTTGAATCATAGAAGCTGCAGGTGCTCTATCGCTGCTATGCTCTAGTTCTAGTGTATTCACACGTACATTGTTTCTGACTAGCTCCGCTCTGAATTGTGAAATGCTATGGGCTCGCCGAGTCCTGTGTTTTGTGTTTGTATGATTTCCTGGGTGAGATTCAGATCGGATTGGTGCGTCCACTCGCCATCACTCGATTTTCAATGTAAACCCGTTCTACAGTGAGTATGTATGACGAGTGCACCGCATACTAATAGTGGGTGGCACTGCAACAGTGCTAATATTTGCTGAAACCTAGTTCTTGCCCGTGACTCGAATTGAGATGCAGTGAAGGACAATGTCATCAATGCCGGGATAGCTCAGTTGGGAGAGCAGCAGACTGAAGCCGTTTCGGTCCTTGGTTTCTGAAGGTCCCGTGTTCAATCCACGGTCCTGGCATTTCTTTTGTTCTTTGATCCACCTTCCCTCCATCGACTTGCAAACGGGTCGTTAACCTTCTGTGCGGTTTCTTTTTGCACATACATGGCATCGTGGTCCTGCCGATCTGCATGCAGCCACAGTGCCGCAGGGTGAGCTCAGGTCTCTGCTTCGCGATACCAAATGCGACATTGTTCCGATGATTTACACAACCAAGCTAAGCTACTATACAGTACCCATTGGCACGACCAGTGCGTTACAGCATATTTAGATAAACATCCATGTGCGACCCAACTAGACTGGTCATTGCCGCCGTCGCAGCTCTCGCGCAAGTCTCACTGTGAGAACGAAGGCCACGGTAGCGGCAACACCACCTAGCCTGCGTCGAGAGGGTAAGCCACATCACATTTTGTGTCGGGTGTAGCACTTACCTGAACACGATCGCATACGAGTTCGGGGCCGCTGGTGTGGCGAGGCCCTCCCGTATATGGAGAGCCGTATCCATCGCCAACTCACCCGGTGTCGCCGTGCTGTTGCTAAGGCTTTCGACGTTTGAGTTCTTCGGGATGGCTCCGTCGAAAATGGCGAAGATGATGGACGCGATGCCCGTCATGACGAACTGCGGCATGACGATGAAAACGTTATGTATCCCCTGGTTGCGCAACCTCAGATGTCGCTCACAGCCAGCCTAAGGGAAGACTCACAAGGATAATCCCCGCCTTCGCCGCCAGCCCGCCACCCTTCTTCCCCTCCTCACCGTCCCACGCCGGCTCGTCGGTGCCGTGCACCTGCAAGTGGCTCGCCCGCGCCGCGGAGTTGGCCATGAACTCACCCCTGCGCTCCTGCCTGTACGCATCGCTCTCTTGCTCCTCGCCGTCCATCGACGCGGACGACCGGAACGAGCGCACCTCCGCCTCGAGCCCCGCGCCCTCGTCGTCGTCACCGTCGCCCGGGCCAGCGACGAGGAACTGGCGCTCCTCGTCGGGCGAGGCGGGCCGCGAGCGGTGGCGCGTGTCTGCGAGCATAATGGAGGAGGCGTCGCGGTCGTCGGCGCCGTCGTCCGCGAGGATGGCTTCTGCGAGCTGCGGGGGTCCGAACTCAGCAGGTCGCTCTGACGGAGGTGGGGACGGCGACATACCAAGGAGAATGGTGCCCATTGCGTTATGGACCAGGAGAAGCCGGTGATCGTCGTGAAGAAGGTCGCTCCCCAGACCGTCGAGTAGAAGCTATGGCACATGGCTTCGTTGACAGTTTGAAGAAGTCAACGTATGAGTACTCACAAGCTAGCCGCCATACATACGGCGAAGACGATGTGCGACACCGCCCAGAGAGTGGCTAGGTGAATCTTAATCCGGTCATAAATCATCATGAACCGACTCCTGTTGAGCTTCCGCTCCAGCGCCGCACGAGACTTCGTCGCCTCGCTGACGAAGAATGGGAGGAGCATGTTGCACGCGAGACTGAGGATCGAGTTGTAGAGTAACGCTCGGGAGCCTAGACGAGTAGCCTCCGCATTGAGGTCCGGGTCGTCCTGTGGTGTAGCCTCGTGCGCGCGTTTGTGCAGTTCGGCGATGAACTCGGTTGTGTAGAAGAGCACGGGAAACCAGCCTATCCAGGCACTGCGCCGGGGAATGTGAGAGCGCGTCCACGAGGGCGAGATAGAGGTAGTACCTACAAGAACTGGATTATACACTGTGCGGGTGTTAGTAAGGCTTGGTGTGAAGTACAGTGCGCGACCTACTATCTGGCGAATTACTGGGGGCAAGGTACGGACGTTGTACCAAATATCTTTGACCTCTTGGAAGAACCCCCTCCGAGGGCCGCTGCAAGAGCCGGTTTTGAGACGAGATAAAACATTTGATTCAGTGGTACATACTTTGTGGCAACGACGACTCGCTCCTTAGTACAAGCGGCGGTGATAGAGTGCATGGCGATAAGCAGGAAGGAGCCGAGGACCGCCAGCACCTCGAGCTCAGTCTTGCCCAAGAATGGGAATGATGTTGTGAGATCGACATTCCCTCTGTACATACAGCATGCTCAACTGCACGCCGCAAGGCACGGATAGGGAGTACTGACATGAAGTAGCCTGCGACGCTCCCTATGCCAAGCATACGTGCTGCCCATGCATTTCCGTCTGCTTGTTCAGACGAAGGTAACGTATCCACTATAAGAGCGCGATCCACCGCTTGGACTAAAGAAGACGTTGAGTACTATGGCGAACAAGCCAGGCTGCGACTGACTAACCTGCGTTGATTGAAAAGTCGATGGAGAACAGGGCAATGATAGCGAGGACTATTGTAAGGACGTTATTCTGTGCACAGTTGGGAAGTATAAGTAGCGTAGCTCGCGCGGACCAGACAGAGACGCACTGCAATAGAGCCGGACGGCGTGAATATGCTAGCGAAGGGCCGTGTGAAGCCCAGGAGCAGCATCGCAATGACACAGATACATGTCCCCGCAAACATGTACGGTCTCCGGCGTCCAAAACGCGACTTTGAGTTATCGGCAAGGATACCTAGTAGCTAGATTCCAGCAGACGTAGGTTACGCGGAGGAGCGGGGTGTACCAATGAGAGGCTGCACTACCAGCCCGGAGATAGGTCCTGCAAGGAATACTGTTGCAACAGCAGACTTGGAGAGACCGAGTGAGAGGAGGTATGGTGTACCTTGAGCATACAGTCATCTCGCCTTGCGTTTATTCGGGTCATCATAGGGTGCTCACCATACGACATCTCTATCGACCAGAACATCTGCACGCCGAGCAGTCCAATCGTCAGCGCCGGAAGCTGCAGCCATCTTGGTCCCAGGACTCTCGCGACTCCTGCCAGTTCCAAATTGCTATGTTCACCGCCTCCCTCCTCGGCGAGCGGTATGGACGCGAAGCCCGTCATGGCCCCGACTGTTCTAGTCGTCGCAGTTCGTAGTACACAGTCAATCACCAGCGCAGGGTAGAAGAATATCTGCGGAGTACTCTAGAGCAGCAGCCAGAAGAAGTGTAGAAGAACGCAAGAGGTGGTACTAGTGACCGTGTCGAGCATGGGCGTGATGCCGCGCACTGGACGCGCGCATGACACAGCAGTGCCAGGAGTCGGTCCTCATCTCGATCACGCTCAGGGGATCTGATGACCCTTAACACTGCGGGGGTGGCGCGTCATACGGCGCGTTACTTACACTTTCCTTGTGATTGGCCTGTCATCCCAAGCTCCTCGTAGCCGGACTGAGGCCTGCCTACATATATCCCTCGCACTCGTCCGCCTTCCTCGTCTCCCGACTCCGGTGAGCCATGCTGCGTCTACACAGGCAGCAGAGGGTGGTCCTGCACTCCGTGCGCTCTTTACACTCTACGGCGAGGCGACGGCGAGAATTATTCGACCCTAATAACGTGGAGCGGGCTTCGGACGAAGTGGACGTCTGTATCGTCGGCGGAGGCCCTGCTGGGCTTAGCGCTGCCATTCGGTTGAAGCAGCTCGAACAAGAGAAAGGGAGGGAGGTCCGCGTGGTCGTGCTGGAGAAGGGTGCCGAAGTCGGTGAGTCACCATCGTGCGCAATGTATACCGACTGCTAGGTCTGTGGACGTACGGCGTTAGCCTTGAGGATGTCTTCTTCCATTGCTTGACGGGGTGGCGACGTTTCCAAATACGATGCTGGCCTGTGTGTTTCCCTACTGGATTGCCGTCTCTCTACTCCAAAGGATCCACGGAAGAGTGCGGTGTCAATTTTGTATGAGGAGCACCCCCTCTTGGAGTTTGTTCACCGGAACCTGCGTCATATAAACCCGTCCGTACCGCTATTGGGGAAACTATGCTGACCATTGCTCCATACAGGCTCTCACATCCTATCCGGGGCGGTGATTGAGCCCCGAGCTCTGAACGAGCTCCTCCCCGACTGGCAAGAACGCGATGGCCACCCACTCACCCAACCCACCACCCACACCTCCATGCGCTTCTTCACCCAGTCCTCCTCCATCCGCATCCCGCAACCGCCCCAAATGAAGAAAATGGGCACCTACGTCGTCTCCCTCTCACAAGTGACCGCCTGGCTCGGGTCCATCGCCGAGGAGCTCGGCGTGGAGGTCTACCCGGGCTTCGCGGGCGCAGGCATCGTCTACGGCGCGGACGGGCGGGGCGTGCTCGGCGTGCGGACGAACGAGGTCGGGCTCGACCGCGAGGGCCGCATGAAGGACAGCTTCGAGCCCGGGATGGAGTTCCGCGCGAGGGTAACGCTGCTCGCGGAGGGCGCGCACGGGTCGCTGTCGAAGGAGGTCATCCGGCGGTTCCGCTTGAGGGAGCACAGCGACCCGCAGACGTACGGGATGGGCGTGAAGGAGGTGTGGCGGGGGGNTCTACGGCGCGGACGGGCGGGGCGTGCTCGGCGTGCGGACGAACGAGGTCGGGCTCGACCGCGAGGGCCGCATGAAGGACAGCTTCGAGCCCGGGATGGAGTTCCGCGCGAGGGTAACGCTGCTCGCGGAGGGCGCGCACGGGTCGCTGTCGAAGGAGGTCATCCGGCGGTTCCGCTTGAGGGAGCACAGCGACCCGCAGACGTACGGGATGGGCGTGAAGGAGGTGTGGCGGGTGGACCCAAGCAAGCATCGGCCGGGAGAGGTGGTGCATACTATGGGCTGGCCGCTGGACTGGAGGACGTACGGCGGCGGCTGGGTATATCATATGGCGGACGGCCTTGTGAGCTTGGGCCTGGTCGTTGGGTTGGACTATGCCAACCCATATCTCAGTCCGTACCGCGAACTGCAAGTAAGATCCTGGAACTTCTCCTGACACATCGTCCACTCATCTCAGTCTCTACTACAGCGCACGAAGCACCATCCGTACTTTAGGGACCTGCTTTCCGGCGACTCGACACGAATAGCTTACGGTGGCCGCACACTCAATGAGGGCGGCCTCCAGTCCCTTCCTCAGTTGCACTTCCCAGGCGGGGCACTCATCGGATGCTCCGCAGGTATGGTAAACGTCGCCAAAATCAAGGGCACGCACAACGCGATGAAGAGCGGGATGCTCGCCGCCGAGGCCGCCTACGACGCGCTCGCGCAAGAGCCCGACGCATCCAAGCCCACCGACATGAGCGCGTACGCGACGGCATTCCGGAACAGCTGGGTGCACGCCGATCTGCACGAGGTGCGCAACCTGCGGCCGTCGTTCAACACGGCGCTCGGCATCTGGGGCGGGGTCGCGTACTCGGGCGTGGACAGCCTGCTGCTGAAGGGCCGCACGCCGTGGACGTTCCGCAACACGGCGAAGCTGGGCGACGCGGCGCACACGAAGCGCGCGAGCGAGTGNTGCGGAGGTACGGAGAGGGCGCGGCGGATGCGGGGTCGGGTGCGGAGGAGGGCACGGCAGCGGCGGAGCGGTTTGAGGAGAGCAGCGCGGCGCGGCGCGAGCATGTGAGGGTGAACGTGGGCGAGTACGCTGGTCTGCTTGGGCGGGCGTGTCCGGCACAGGTTTATGAGTATGTGGAGGATGAGAGCGCGCAGGGCGAAGACGGCGAGGGATGGGGAGGGAAGAAGCTGGTCATCAACTCGCAGGTTTGTGGGTCGTTGAGTATGATATGGCGAGGCTGACGCGCATGCCTTTGCAGAATTGCATACACTGCAAGTTGTGCGATATCAAGGTGCCTACGCAAGACATCACATGGACAGTGCCGGAGGGTGGCGGAGGCCCCAAGTACAGTGCGTATACCCTAGTAGCATCCCGCTCACGTTGTTCATTGCATCACAGCTGTTACATAGTACACGACGCAGCGCCTGCGTATAACATACTGCATCCTCGGAGCAAATTACTACATAGTGACACACCCATTCGGCAGCCTTCAACGGCGCCGTTAGAACACAATTTTGACTGTGTCCGAACTATCCGACGCGCTACATACACCGGCGTTCATCAATGCGAATGGAGCGTGTTTTCGCGCGCGTTCCCTCAGCTGCAACTGTAAAAGATACAATGACCACTGTTCACCAGGGTGAGGACCCGGGCAACTCCCGCCAAACCTTGTCCGGATATAGGGTGAACGAGAGGCCCCGGAGGGGCCGCAACCTTGTCCGTTATTGGGTGGCGGAGACCTGTCGGGGGTCCCAACCCTGTCCGTCATTGGGTGACCGAGGGGTCCCGACCTCCCCGGGGGTGGCTTGGCGCCCGCTCCAATAAGGATCCGATAGGGTGAGCGATGCGCTACTGAACGCTTTGCCGCAACCTCAAACCGGCCATACGAGGTTCCGCGTTGGCAATGAGTGGCGGCCAAGTCTGTGGCTCGTGGAGCTACAGACTTGGGGGCCACTGACGGCCAATATCGCAGACAAAACCCCCCAATAGTGAGCTACTACGGTATCTGACACCTTCGAGCCCCCTCTGAAGGCCTTTATTGCTCACGTCCTCGACTCTAACGTGCGCGAAATACGCGGAATCGAAGTGACAAGAGCTGATCTAGAACCTTTACTTCCGGAAAGAGAAGAGAAGATCCCCGGAACCACGTTGAATGCTCTGGGAGCATGGCTCCAGGATGAGGCAGCCGAGCTCAGTCGGCGAGACGGGAGGTGCTTTCTCTCGTCGTGGCTTCCTCCTCTCCTGCGAGGCAAGGTGAAAAGTGAAGGATACTATGGCTCTGTTCGGAGTCATGTCAATGCAGCGGTACGTCCCATCAGCCTATCGACTCGTGTAGCCCACTCAATGAAGGTATCATAGGGTGGTTCAGCTACCCTGACGGCCGCTAGCATCTGGGCTGTACCACTTTGTGGCGGCTACGTAAAGCACTGGGTCCTCGGGTGGATCAACTGGGCCGATAGAAGTGTGGGGATATACAACAGCTTGCCCGAGGAGGACTCACAGGACTGGGCAGAACCGGTATGTTGAACGTACTCTGCACAAACTGTGTAGATCCTGATGATCTATTCTCAGATGTTGTACTCAATGCTGGATGAGGTGATCAAGGAGATTGGTTGTGTCGTGCACTTCTCCTGTCGTATCGAGGGCACACAAGCCCATCTCCATTCCCAAGTCCACCCATCTCATGTCCTATACAACCTTGGCTGCGAGGCTCTAGGTGGGCCGACAGATAACAAGATGTTCCGCTCTGTCGAAGCTGGGCGGCCTTGGTGTCTCCTCACAAGTCGCAGTGTCCAGACCATATTGAAGGAGCCTGCCTGCAGCAAGCCCTGATTCCTTTCCTCGCCACTCGGACAAACATGAATAGCATTTACTAATGTACTCTACATGGTACTATCTCCGAGTCTCCTAGTTTCTACTTGCCATTGTTCAGTTTCTTGTGCCATGCCATGCCACCCGGGGCGCGGAAAGGCGTGACTTAAACCATGTGACCATATACACGTGATGTGACTGCTGTGACAACCCTGTCCGTTATTGGGTGGGGGAGAGTGGAACATTGGGTGAACGAGACCGAAATCTAGGGGTCGAGGCGGACAAGGTTTGGCGGGAGTTGCCCGGGTCCTCCAGGGTGGGCCCTGGCAATGCAACAAGCGGATTCAGGCTATCAGACATCAAGCAGTAGGGGCTGATTGAGAATCGATCGAGCCATTGACTGACGGAGCTGAGGCCGACGCGCGCGCGACACGGACGCCGAACGGACCGCGGACGGGGACGCGAGGCATGACGGCGCACGTGAGGCGTGTCAGCGGGCAGAGTGAGAGCGTCAGACGGCCGGCAGAAGTGCGTCTGCTACTGCCAGTGTCTACATCCCGCAGGCCAGTCCCCGCTCGCCGCTTTCATATCCTCCAAATCCCCGCCTACCCATAGGCCTCCCTCACCGCCCAACTCACCCCTTCGCACAGCAGCCTCGCACACCTAAAACGCCTGAATACGCCTGAGCCTGCTCCGCTCGCCCCTCAGACTGCCCGCTATGTCCGCACGAACTCTCGCTGCGTGCGCGCGCATCCCTGCGTCTGCTAGTGTCGCCTCCTCCTCCAGTAATTGCGTGCGCAGGTATCCTCGGACCCAGAACCCGCACCCGAGTTCATTTCGGTCCATGGCGGCCTTCGCCGCACCCCCCAGTCGGTGGCTTTCCGCGCCCCGGACGCTCTCAACGCTCAGCAGCAGGCTTGAAAGCCGACGGCAAGGGTTGCATACGAGTGCAGGTGAGAGTCCATACAGAGCCCGTAACTCTGTCTCTTACACTTGCTTGCCAGTCGTGCGGCATGGGCACCTCACACGCCCCGAACCCGGCACAGGGTAGGTCCTACTTCCGCACATTGCATTCGCGCGACTTACCCCACCGTGCAGAATCAAGGTGCATTTCAAGGACTCGAAAGGGACCCTCATAAAGACTGTGGAGGCGAACGAGGGCGACGACATCCTCGGTATCGCCCACGAGCATGACATTGACCTCGAGGGTAAGTCTCCCCCTCCCATCATGTCTGCAGACTGTGAATTCTGTACAGGTGCCTGCGAGGGCTCGGTCGCATGCTCGACATGCCACGTTATCCTCACGCCCGAGCACTACGAGCTTCTGCCCGAGCCCGAGGTACGCCGCCCCTCCCCACTCACGTCCCCCGTCCAATCACTCATTCACTTGTCTCCCGCAGGACGACGAGAACGACATGCTCGACATGGCGTTCGGCCTGACCGACACGTCGCGCCTCGGCTGCCAGGTCCATCTCACACGCGAGCTCGACGGCATCACGTGCACTCTCCCCTCGGCGACGCGCAACATGTTCGTCGACGGTACGTCGTCGCGTCTCTCTTATGAAAAGGCTGACCGACGCGTGCTCTGCTTAATCTTCACAGGTAAGAAGTCAACGCACCATTGATCTCGGCAAGCGAGCCCTCGAGGCGCTCTTCTCTGCCGGTGTGCGGCGAAGGCGCCAATCGGCTCCGACGCGTATTGTACCTCCGGATGTGGAGGTGACATGGTACTGCGTTGACTTGCTTGTGCTGGATGGCTTCGTGCCCTCATCGTAGTTTTGGTTAATCGCTGCCCTCTGTGGCTCGGCGTCTCCGTCACGCGTCCATCTCAGTACCCTGCATGCTCGCCCGAATTCGAGGCGCACTCGCGCAATTGGAATTGCAACGACGCGCCGCCCACAATCCTCAGTATATGAAGTCTGTGCTCGCGCGACACTCAAGGACAAGGACAAGAACGCAGGCGCCTGATTTTCACCTCTGCACGCTGTTTGTGTGACCAGTCTCAGGAACTCGGCACTCTCAATGGCTACACTCGTTCCCTCCTCACTTGCTCGTCGCCCACTGGGTCTAAGACCCAATAACTGATAAGGTCTAACTCGTAATGTATGCTCTTACATGGCCGTCACTACATGAGGAGATCGTGATACAACATATCCAGAGAGAGGGAGGCAATATGCGATGTACTACGTATACTCTAAATCGGTGTCCGTGTCTAACAGAAGCAGCTAGTCATGTGTGTGGGTCGTTATGCATGCAGGCCTTGCACTCCTAGCAGCTAACTCGACGACCGATTGTCGCCAGCAGCTTCGCGCTCAGGCTGTTCGCCCTGCACATTGTCAGCACGGCCCCTCTCGCTCTCACCCTCACCCTCACTGCCCCCTTTCTCAGCCTGCTTCGCCTCCTGCGGCTCGACGCGGTCCCCCTTCTCCTGTGCGTCATCCTTCCTCCCCTTCCCCGGCGTCTGTGCGCCCTCCTTGTCCTTCGTCTCGCCCCCCTTCGCCGCCTGCCCCTTCTTCTCCTCCTGGCCGGATGATCCCTTCTTCTCTTCTTGGCCGGACGATCCTTTCTTCTCTTCCTGGCCAGTCGAGAGGCGGTAGTACGACTCGCCCTGCGCGTCGCGCTCGTGCACGAGCGTGAGCCGCTGCATCTCCGTGATGAAGTTCTCGAGCTTCACGTCTCGCCTGCTCCGGTTGCGCCGCCCGACGTTGCTCAGCCAGCGCATCCGGCTCAGCATGAAGTCTGCGGCGGTAAGTCAGCCGTTGCACGGGATGAAAACAGAGGGAGAGGGGGCGTACAGAGGAAGCCGACCGCGACAGTCACACCGAAGGAGTACGCCCAGATCTTGACGACCGTGACGATGTCGATCCACCCACCGTGCACCGCCGGGCCCGAGATCCACCCGAACAGCGCGAAGAGCGTCGCGAGGACGTCCACGCCCAGGATCGCGCCGACGAGCTGCCACGACGGCCAGACGAACGGACCCGAGTCCGGGCCCGTCGATATGCGTGTGATGAGGATGACCCACGACTCCGTGAGCGCGACCTCGAGGAAGAGGATCTCCTGCACGCTGCCGAAGTTCTGGATGATGCCGCCCGAGGTGAGGAAGAGTGTCCCCCGGATGATCCAGGTGCCACCTGCGAGCATGATGCCCATCATCGTGGACATGATCCATACCTTGGGCAGCTGCCAATCGACTGGTTTGTGGTCGTAGGGTGCGTTGTCGTATGCGATGGCAATCGTGGCGACACTGCAGAAGTTGGTGAGCCATTGTCACGTTGAGAGCGCAGGACCATCACATACTCAGCGAAGATGGCGAGGAAAACGATGAGGTCCACTCGAATGGTCTCATTGAGGATCAGCATAGAGAGACACTAGGACAGTATTAGGCCAGGACCCGTTGACTCGGAAGAGATACACTACTCACCAAGTAAAGCTCAAGGTGAATACAAAGGGCAATACGATAAACGATGTATGCCTTCATCCGGTGGAAGATCTGACGCGCGACCTTGATCGACGTGATGATTGTGCTGAGACCCTCGTCCAAGAACACGACATCCGCCGCAGTTCTTGCAGCGTCGGAAGCGCCCTCTACCGCGATACCACAGTCGGCCTTCTTCAATGACGGCGCGTCATCTACACGGCAGTTGAGTCCGACGACAACAACCCAACATGACGCGATACTCACTAACACCATCACCCGTCATAGCCGTCAAGTGCCCGCGCTGCTGCAGCAACGCCACCACCTGGTACTTATGCTCCGGGAACACCTCCGCAAACCCGTCCGCCGCCTCCACGAAGTCGCGCACCTCCGAGCCCGCCATCGAGCCGCCAATGAGGCGCGCCGAGTCATACACATTCGTGCCCAGCCCGAGCTGCTTGCACGTCTCGATCGCGATCGCGACCGCGTCGCCCGTGAGCATCTTGATGTGCACGCCGAGCTCGATCGCCTCCCGGATCGTCACCGCCGTGTCCCCGCGCGGCGGGTCGAACATCGCCAGCATCCCGAGCAGCTGCCACGGCTCCCCGCCCTCGCGCACCGCGACCCCGAGCGAGCGGAACCCGCGCTGCGCGAACTCCTGGCTCTTCGCGTGGTACGCCTGGATCGTGGCCGGGTCGAACTCCCCGAGCCGCAGGATTGCGTTCGGCGCGCCCTTCGCGCACGTGTACTTCTTCCCGTCGCGCTCGACCTCCGCCGTGATCCGCTTCGAGACCGGGTCGAACGGCGTAAATTTCGATGTCTTCCACCCGCCGCGCAGGATCTGTTGCGCGTCAGGGTAGTCCTTCAGACCGACGACGGTGACCTTGTCGATAGGGTCGAGCGACTTGACATTGTGCGACGACGCGAGCACCGCCACGGCCATAAACCAATTGGGGTCGACACCCGGCGCGATGAACGGTTCGTTCAGCGACAGCTTGTTTGCGGTGAGCGTGCCTGTCTTGTCTGAACAGAGCATGTCGACACCAGCCAGGGACTCAATCGCCGTCAGCTTCTGAACGATGGCCTTCTGCTTTGCGAGGTAGGCTGCGCCTACGGCCATCGTAGTGGTCGTGACGCAAGGGAGACCGACTGGCACACCAATAATCTGCGGGGTATTGATAAGTGAAGCATCGGCAACTCAGAAGGCCACGTACCAGGAAGATCAACGCATACACCAGTAGGTTGTTCTGCGCGGGAGTCGCGATTCCCAGATGCCTGAAGAACCCGCCGATCCACACGATGAAGATGAACGCGATCACGACAACGAGCAGCGCGTTCCCGATGCCGTCCAACACGATCTGGAAATGCCCACGCTCGTGACTGGACATAACCAGGTTCGCGGTCTTGCCCACGAAGCTCTGCTGCGCGCCGCACGTCGCGACGCCGTACGCCTTCCCGCGCTTGACGCCGCACGTGTAGTACGCGACGTCCCCGACAAACTTCTCCACCGCGAGCGACTCGCCCGTGATGGCGGACTGGTCGACCGAGAGGATGGAGGGTCCCTTCCCCATCGAATCCTGCGACGAGCGGGAGGTCGTGCTTTGGGACCGCTCGAGGATTTGCTTCGATTTGGCGCCGGACTTGTCACTGTAGTCGGACAGGATCTACAGAGATGTCTTAGAGGATGAGCCCAACGGACATTGACAGCTGCGCACCTTTGCGTCCGCGGGTATAGTCCTGCCTTCCTCCAACACGATCTACCGCAGTATGTGAGCCAACTATGGGACGTTACTTCAAGTCAAAGAGCGCTTACGATGTCTCCCGGTACGATGTCCCTGGCCTCGATGTCCTGTTCGCGCCCATCGCGCACAACCGTCGCCCTCATCGCGATACCGGCCTTCAACTGTGCAACAATGTCGCCGGCTTGTCTGCGATGACCTGTCAGCTTGCACTCGTAAAAACATAGTAGATACGGACTTTTCCTGATACCATCCGACTCCGGCGTTTAGGCACAGGATACCGATCTGGAAAACGTTTGAGCCGCGCAACAACCGACGTAGCCTGGACAAAGACGCACAATGACACCGAAGTCTATCCAGTCCCGCAGGCCGGCCGAGAGGAGCACCGCAAGTTCCATGACGTACAGGATGGGTCCGCGGAAATACGATATGAACTTGAGGAACTGATTCTCGTCCTGGCTTTGCAGCTCGTTCCATCCAACCGCCGCTCTGCGCTTGTCGATTTCGGTGCTGGATAGACCTTGCTGGACGTCCGTACGCAGCCATTCTTGGGGGACTTTCTTCTCCTTGGCGTTGCCCTTCCGGACTTTCTTCCATGGCATGTACCACAGCCGGACCTCTTCGCCCTCCTCTTCCTCTTCCTCCTCGTCCCCCCCGCGGTCTAGCTTTGCGGCTTCGTCTTCGGCATATCGTAGTAGGATTTCGTACTCATCGCCTTCGTCGTAGCCTAGGACACGCGATATGAGGTTGGGTCTGTGTGGGACTTAAGGGCGCGACTGAGTGCACTTACGGTGTTCGTCCTTCTCGTTAGGTGTGCCGTTAGCGGCTGTGCTTGTAGCGTCGGCGGAGCCTGGTGCGGACTCCTCGTCGGCGGGCTTGGCTTTCTTTCTGTGAATGAGCATATCGCAGGGGTCTTGGCGGACTATGCTGACGGAAGACAGCCAAGGTGGGGAAGTGGGGACGAGGATTATATGTGGCCCGAGGGAGGCTGACGCTAGAGGAGCGATAGCGGCGGACAAGGCTGACACGGCCTAGAGTGAGAGGCTCCTCCGTGAGGACCGAAACCTACACGGCGAGTGTCAACTGTATTTCGAGAGGAGGAGCATCACCCGTGCATACCACCGCTCCACCTAGAGCTACCCTCAGTGACATACCGTTGCGTCATGTCTCATTCTGCCGTCTGTTTCTGCCCCGCGTTTGTGTTCATGCCTCATCCAATTCCCAAGGCGACTTCATCGACTCGATGCTGTGCATTTCGATTCCTGTTAGAACTCTAGCATTGGGAAAGAGCACGACGAACATCCAGTGGAGATGGGACTGTGGGGTCGTGGGAAGTGTGCAGCAGTTAGACTTTCAGGGCAGACAATCTAGATCTGATGCAGTCAGAATGATCGGACCAACGTGGATACTGACGTCACGATGCAGCGGCCGGGTTTGCCGGAGTCTAGTTGAAGTTCAAATGACGACGTAGAGCGAGACTGACATACAGTACGTCCTCTGCGGCTCAGTGTGTGCTCCTCTGCCTCAGCGGGCCCACTCTTCTTCGAACCGACTGGCCCATGCAACCATCTGGTCACGCGCGAGCCATCTGACCCTTTCCTCCGGACCGCCAGCATGCATCCCGACGTTTTCGCGTCCGATCCTTCAATATCAGAGTCAAGGCCCAATCAAGGCCCCCTGTTCTCTAGCATCCGCGTGTTGCGCTACTAGCCAATCATGCTACCTTCACGACTCCGAGATTATTCGTATTTCTCTCATCAGCCCGAACCTTTAGCCCGAACCTGATCAGGGCCGTGGCAGTCACTCGCCGGCTTTCTACACCTGATCAGCAGGTCTGCGTTGGTCTGCGTAACAAGTGGTAAGATGTGCGGCCCGGCACCCACCGTCGCGGTCATGCACGCTTGACCGGGGTGCGTATAACTTGCGAGACTTTGCTGCTGACAGTCAGGAGGCCGCTCTCGTCTTTCCTCGCATTCACCCCTCCGAGACTGACACCCAAAATGCTCGCCTTGGCTGTACCATTGCTGCTGTTGGCCGCGTCCACGCAAACCGCGTTCGCGAGCGCGTTTTACTGGCCAAATGTTAAGCATGTCTTTTCGTTCGGCGACTCCTACACGGACACCTACGCTCGCTTCGTGAATGGCACCTTAACCGCCAGTCAGGATGGCAAGGTACGCAGATGTACGCCCACAGCCCCTTGACACCGCGCTGACAGGACCTCTCAGTCAACGTCAGGCGGGAAGATATGGGTCGAGTGGTTGACAGACACGTACAACGTCACCACAGTCGAACTGTTCAACTTCGCGTACGCCATCGTGTGTCCACTACTTGAGGCACTCTGACCGCCGGCGCCGGATGCAGGTACGGCGGCGCGGTTACGGACGAAGCGATCGTCGCGCAGAGCTCCCCGTCTACGCAGAGCTTCAAGGACCAGGTCAACAACTTCCTCGAGGGCTACGCGAACAACAGCGCCGTACCTTGGACGGCGGACGACTCGCTCTTCACGGTTTTCATAGGTCCGTGAGAGTGTCTGCGCGGATGATCATCTGACTGGAGACCTTATATGCGCGACCTGCAGGCATCAACGACGTTGGCAAGTCGTTCTGGTGGAGGAACGAAACCGACCACGAGACCAACGCCCGCGTCCAAGCCTCCTACTTCGAACGCCTCGCGCTCCTGCGCTCCGCCAGCGCACGCCACTTCCTGCTGCTCCAGGTCAGCTATCCTCTCCTTCCCCTCACACCGCTCACCCTGACGCGCTGCGTGCTGAGGTCCCCGACATCGGCCGCACGCCGAACCTCCTCAACCAGTCCGCGCACACCGCGTGGGGCCAGCCGAACAACGCGACGCTGCAGTCGCTTGCCGCGCTCGACTACAACGCGCAGCTCGCGCACAACGTCGATGCGTTCAAGGCGAACTCGAGTGCGCTTGGGATCAACGTCGACGTCAGCATCCACCCGACGCACCGCTTCTTCAACTTTGCGCTGGACAACGCGGAGGTCCTGGGCTTTACGAACATCACAGGTAAGTAGCGCGGGGTGCGAGGAATGCCACTTACGTTCTTGGGCTGACGAGTGGGTAGCGGGGTGGTGGACGGGCCTGTCTGATCAAGACCAGTACTCCGCAGCAACGTACTTCTGGTGGAACAAGTATGGGTCTCTCGCGATGTTGAGCGCGGGTATTGACTCGCTTCCTTTTCTGCAGCTTCCACCCTACCTGGGGAGTACACGAGTGAGTGATACACGCGCGTTAGAAATTCGTGTACTTACTGCGAGTCTACCGGCAGAATATTGGGGCACAGCGTTTCAACCTTCCTTTCGAAGTGGTCTGGGCTATACTAGATGGCCGCCGAACTAAACTAGTTAGCAGTAGGCCTGCTGAAATGGCGTTCATCGGGTATAACAGGGTTCATATTGGCTATGATCTGCAAGAGAGTAAGAGGCACGGGTTAAAGACGGACAAGAAGAGAGGTATGTTACATGTCCTAGATTCATGAACCCGACCAGAGAAGTAGGAACGTCACTCTTCAATCACCCAGCCATAATTGTACAGCTCTATTTATTGTCATCCGGCGCGCGGGGCAAGTTGTCGATGTACGTTGCAGTCAGGTCGAAGAAAGTCCACAGCAGTCCGTGAGTCGTGATGCTCCTCAGCGCGCTCACCCCCAATCCGCGATACAACCGCGCGAGGCCCATGAGAATCGGTTTTGGTGCGTTCGGGTCCGGCCCTGCGAACTCGACGTCAATGCCTGCTAGCGCTCTGCACACGGGTAAGGCTGCAGTGGACGCACCCCGGATGAGCCGGCGTAGAGTCTCCACTATGGTACGGCTCTTCTCCCCCGCCAAGGCGCGCTGCTGCACCTTGGTCTTCACACTGCACCTACGTCAGGCGGAGAGGACACCGAGACAGGGGATACGTACACATCGAGAGGGTAGATAAGGGCCCAGGATGTCACGCCCGCTAGCGAGCCACACATGAAGGGTACGACCGACGCGGGTACGGGCATCCAGGGAGGCGTCGGGCCCTGTTCACCCGAGGCGTAGCGCCCCATAATATGGCGCATGCCGTCGTACTCAAAGAAGTACAGCCCGGTCCCCACGGTGTCTCTTACTGCGATGCTCAGGTAAGCAGCGCCGCCCAGAATTATGATGAGGTCATACCAAAGTGGAGACGGAAGCCGAGATACAAGCCCCGGAGCCCGTACAACTGGAAGATATCCCTGACAGCATCGAGCGTACCAGGGGCCTTCACTATCCGAACGCCCTTGGAGGCTGCGATAGAGTATTCCAGCTGTCGTCGAACCTAGAGAGACGGTGAATACGACCATTCCAAACTGGAGGGAAAACATACCTTGACGAGTTCGAAGGCTGTAGCATGATGTACGCCGCGATGTGAGCGTCACGCTCAACGGCCAGGGAACAACTACTCACGAGCACTTCCAAATGAGATGAGCGAACCACTAAGCGCGCCGCCAATTCCACCAGTCGAAGCCACGCTCCATACGGTGTTCTGTGCTAGCCAGTGATGCTCACGGAAGTACTCCTTGGTGTTGGTGTAAATTGTGAAGCTCGCCGCACCTGCCAGTGCGCAAGGCTTAGTCAGGATCAAGAGCAGCAGTCCCCCCAATCTAATGGGAAAGTTGAAGGGGGCGACATGAGACTTACGGACGAACGAGATGGTCATGAGAGGAATCCATAGCCCGCGGTAGAAACCGATGACGCCCTCCTCCCTGTACACCTGTGCTGCTAGCTTTGGCACTGACGTCCGCATACGGAGGGTCTGCAGGCGCGACTTGATAGAGTCGAGCTATCCCACATCCGGTTCAAAGAACGCATGAACGTGAGCGGACAGGCTTCCTGGGGCGTGGACAGATTGATGCGTGAAGGCGACTTACAGGATAGCCCGCGAAGGTAGAAATATAGCTGGCAGAGACGGCGCAGACGACCGCCTTGTTACATCGGAGAGCCTCATTGAGTGCATCCGAGTCGAAGAGGTACCCTGACGATCTACACCGAGGTCGCAGGATCAGACTCGCAGAGCACGGACATTGTGCGGTGGACTGCACGGTGTGCCGCACCTTTTCTCACTCATAGGATGCGGTCACCGGGCCCAAGAGAGTCCAGTTTCGTGCGCAAGCACGAGAAGCAGATGAGTATCGGTCCCTGGGATTTCGAAGACGTTCAGAGTGGACGTAGCAAGTTGGAGATGGTGCTCGGTGCTCGACGTCGATGAGCGGCCGAGAGAGACATTGATGAATAGGCGCCCATGTCGGAGACAAGCTGCGGGCCCGGTCACACCGTCATCGTGCACTCCACCCAGATGCCCTCTCGCAACGACCCTCGCTTGGCTAGCCCATGTCCTTTCTTTCCTGCAAGCCCTTTCGCCTGGAACGCGACATACCTGTTCGTAAAGGCAACATGACTGCAGTGGCGAAGCTTGGTGCTTGGCTATAGAGCGCGTAACGATACCGGTCCTATTGACCTGTCGCAGCTAGCAACAATTGGGACAAGTAGAAGGTCTCATATGATGTCGAAGCAATATTGTTGATCACCCGAATCATTCTCCCTCGCTATGGTCACAGCATGCGGCCTCAGGATGGAGGGCGTAAAGCAATTGCGTCAAGTGCGACGTCTCCCAATTGAGCCTCACACAACTATTCAGCTAGTCACGTTTGTCTATTCTTCTTGCTCGTACTGCGCTTGTTCTGACTCGTATCCATAGGAAGAGGTGTAAACACATATCCCCATATAACACACGGTGACAACAGCAGTGTGATAGGCCCGTGTACATCGGATGACTTCGATGTCGACCATGAAGACGCCGACGAAGCCGCTGACACCGTGATATATACTATGATCACTGCCTTCGAGGGGGCCTCCCAACTGCAGGAGCCACTAGAGTTTGTCAAGTCGTTGCTCTCCTTAATCACGCTTCCCATAGGCCGGCATTCCGTCGACAGTGCCACCAAGTCCGCATTCACAGTTTTCCGCCGTATGCAGCCTCCCTCATTTGTTGGATGTACTCCGGACGCTCGAACGAATGAAGCCATATCATATGGAAGCCACCCACGCTCTCCTTGCGCTGCAACAAAACGGAAAAGACTCACCCCCGTAGCAACCGTACACCGACTTGAACGAAGGACGCAGGTGCGAAGTGGGTTCAAAGGCAGAGCCCAGGGAGTCGAGAACGGGAACATGCCTGCACATCAGGGAAGGCGTATGATTAGCTATAGAAATCCTCCTCACAGACTATCTCATGCCACCTACTACTACTGTAGAGATTATATATCTACGGTACCTGCCACAGCGCGATGCGAACATTCAATATTCAATGCGGGGCTCCGGTGTACATACAACCGCCCTTGCCCTTCAGCTCCAGCAGCCGATGGGTAGGCCATTTCTGTGACCACAAAAGAGGGCAGGCTAGCGATGTAGGAGTTCCACCACGACTTGACGCTCCCAAAACGTGCCTGTATACTGCCTCGGCACGACAAGGTAGACTAGGGGCCTTGCGCAACGGCGTCCATCTTCCCAGAGCCTGAATACGGTCGATCTGTGATAGCCATCCGAGAGACCCTCGTTGCACTAGAACCCGCCAATCCTTTTCTTTGTCGGTTTCTTCTTGAGTAAGCCTGGCCTGCCACCGTACGGTCCGGGGACAATTTGAGTGCTTGCAAACGGTATCTGGGAAGAGGGATGCATGTCCCAGTTGTCCGTCGGTTGGCTGCGAGCCTCAGTTGCATGCTGTTGAGCATCCGAACGCGTCCGTTGTACCTGAGTGGCGGGGAATGGTGCTCTTGCGCCGAACGTTTGGCTGCTGACGATGGCTGGTGGTGCTAGATTCACGGTTGGCACGACTAGCGGCGGACGCTGCGACTGCGTGGCGTGCTCCTTTATCTGGGCTATCAGACGCGTCGGTGGGTTCCTGGTGTAGCGAGGCACCGTAGACTTGGGGTGGGCTACACCATACGGATCGTCATAACGATACGTCGAGGGATCGACACCGACATCCCATTCTTTCAGCAGCAGGCGGACTCCGAGCGGAGCTAGATGCTCACTTGCCGCATCTTTCTGTCCATCTTCGTCCCTAAAGTAATGATCCTGACTCTCCTTGCGCAGAGGATGCAGGAATCCGAACTGGACGTCGGACGGCTCCATTTCGCCCAGTGTCATGGCCTCAGTAGCGCGCGACATCGTCTCCACCGCCTCGTTAATGTCCAGTTCCGCCGGTTTCCGGAAGCGAGAAGTCGAGTAGATGTCAGAGGACATATGGAGGTCGAGCGCAAGCTGTTCACGCGCCTCAGTCTCGCGCCGAAGGGACTGTGCTGGGCGACGACCGTCTGCGGCGAGATCATAGCGAGACAACCGTGCGATCGTTGCAGACGGCTTTCCCTGTAGGTCCGGAACTCGCCGCTGTATAAACGGCGTGATGTTGAGGTGCCAAGGCGCTCTTCTCGCGACGTCTTGAATGGGAAGACGCCCTTTTCTCAACGCCCGGTATCCACGTTTGGAGTTCAGCACGCTCTCGGTAAAGAGGTCGTTCCTCGATGCGTTGGGTGGCTCTGGACCAGAGCGATACGCGATGTCAAAGCTGTCGAGGGCACAGCGTCAGAGAATGGACGGAGAAACTTGGTTGTGACGTACGTTGTAAGTACATGTTCGGCAGGTCCTTCAGCTTCTTGCCAAAACCTCGGCATCTTCTCGAGTAGATCGTATACCACGTCAGACTGATTTCTCGTGGTCGGGGTCATGAACACTCCTGCGACACGTGGATGAGCCAGAAAAACGAGGAGGCAAGCAGTTCGCTTACTCTCGTACGCAGGCCGGAGATTGGCTTCCGTGAACGTCCGCGCGCCCAACGGCCCAACTTCCAACTCAGAAGTTTGGACCTGTTCCTCCAGCTCTTCGACCTCGTCTGACCAGTTCCGATTCATGAGGCACTCCTCGACACGATCCTGTGTGTCGTCTGGAAGCTTGAGGTGCAGCATATGGATAGCTCCGAGCTCAGATAGCTGGAGCACGCTTAGGCTTAGGTCGCCGGGATTTGTGATATGTGGATGTTGGATGAAGACATGCCCCAGGTTCCCATCATCTGGTGTGCGTAGACGGGGGAGCGAGTACGCAGGAGATGACATGCGGATCGCGGCTCCGGAGCGTGCCACGTCGTACACAGAAACCAAGCCATTACGTCTTGACGTGAGGAACGTCACAGGCACTGTTAGATCCAGAAGTGAGACATTAATTGACGTGCAGGGTAGTCGCTACGCCCCACCATTCCCTATAATCCTGGTTTGGCTGCGTAGTGTGCGGTCCGAATCCCGGCCATGTCGGACACCTAGCAGTGGTTTATTCGGCGAGCGTACGTCGAGCCAAAGAAGTTCTCTAGTTGTCACAAGGCGGATTAAGCGATCCTTCTGATGTGCCTCGACACTAGTGAGGGCTACTCCAGGCGGTACGCCGTAGAGATCCAATGCGTTGTCCTGCTTCTAAAGTGGGGGCAGTCAGAACACCACGTGAGTAGCTACGAGCGAGGCATGCTTACTCTGAAGTCGATAAAATGCGCGCTTCGTCCGGACGCAGCTAGGCAGCTGTCTTCGCCATCCCATGCTGCCAGCCTCCAAGCCTCGTCATTTGCAGATGGGTTATCATCAGTCCCGACGGTGTTTAGGAGCTCACTACGGAAATTGTGAGTTCAGTCACACGAAGGTCTCATTAAAAAAATTCAAGGACGCACAGAGTCTTAGTACCGCCCGGCACGGAACACCGATAGATGTTTCCAATCGAGTTGATGACTATCGCTGTCGTTCTGTCCGTAGCTGGTATTGTCATGTCCATAACCGGGCAGTCACTAACGTCAGACCGGATGACGTTGATGAGCTCTCGAGCTTCTACGGACGTTGCCTCGTCACTTGTCGGTCTAATGTCGAGTAGTGATGTCGAGGCCATAGTCCTGATGCCAATAACAGTGGCTATGATACTTCAGTGTGCTGTTACTAGGGAGTTCAATATGACGATTACCTGCAACATAATCCTC
Source organism: Fomitopsis pinicola (assembly GCA_001931775.1). Taxonomy (NCBI): domain Eukaryota; kingdom Fungi; phylum Basidiomycota; class Agaricomycetes; order Polyporales; family Fomitopsidaceae; genus Fomitopsis; species Fomitopsis pinicola. The sequence goes on from MPVS01000022.1 coordinate 84,480, forward strand.
GTCCTCTGTGAGTTGAGGAGCGGACGCTTTTATTTGCTGAATAGGCGTCTGGAAGCTACGTATCGGCTTTGCAACCGCGTCAAGCCTGACATTGCGCCGCCTCGAGTATGCTAAGGGCGAGATGTCTTACGGGTGTAAGCTGACCCAGGTAAGATGTATCAGATGCATAGAAAACACACTCAAGTCTAGGTATGACTCTCCCATGGGGAAAGCCAAGCAAGTGAGGCTTCGTTCGGCCTTCCTGGAGCAGGTGAATGTCTCCAACATGCTTCCAAGGTACGGGTCAAATTCTCGCAGTGTCTGCGAGGCATGTACGTCGGTTGTGATCTCTTCGCGTACAAGATCGGTGTACATTTCGAAGTCGGGATAGTACGTGCGTAAGAACTGTACCTAGAAGCTGCTCAGCGCCGTAATTCTGAGGCTCGGTGTATTGTCATACCCCTTGGTCCGCGCGTTGTACGACAGACATATCGTTGTCAATGGGTCTCCGGAGACTTTCAGGGAACACCTGTACCGGTTTCCATATTGGCATAAGGGTACGTTCTGCCGCTGTTCAGCTCAAGAATAGGAGATCTGTAAGTTCCATAGCGGATGCGTACCACAGCTATCTTGCGCAATAAATGACCACTCTAATCGCTGGTGCGTCCTACGGAGGGTCGCCGCGCTCAGGGATCCATGCTCAACCACGGGATACGTCCAGTCCGACAAAGCCTTGCGCGGTCTCTTTCCGTTCGTGGATGGATGAGCTGTGTCTCTATCATCTGTCGGCCAGTCGTCCATTCCATTGGTATCAGCAACGCAGTGAGGGAGAACGGAAGAGTTGTATGCAAGCCGAATTTGAAGTCGGTCGTCAAAATGACGGAGGAAGAGACACGGGGACGCGGTTTTCGGAGTCCGTGACGCGCCCACCCAATTTCTCGTAGCGCGCGTCCGCGACTGCTGCACCTCATCCCAGCAGTATGCACCGGCTCTGGGCTATTGCCCAGCGACCCCGCCTCCCATGCAGAACACTGCACTCGACCACCGTGAAGAGTGCTGCTGCGGCTACTGAAGCTAGCTCTTCGACTGCTGCGGCAAAATGGACTCCAGAGTCTGTCCGCACAGGTGTCATTGCCCGCAAGCGGGGTATGCTGGTGATGTGGGATGACCATGGTGCTCGTTTCCCTGTAACAGTTCTCCAGGTGAGTCACGTTGGTCACTTACGAATCTATCTTGTCTCATGCTACATAGCTTGACAATTGCCAAGTCACTGCAAACGTCACGACTGTCCGTAAGGACAACTCGGAGTACCATGCCGTTCAGGTTGCAGCCTCGGATAGGCGAGAAAAGACCACGACCAAGCAGATGCTGGGGCACTTCAAGAAGGCGGGGGTACCTGCAAAGTACATTGTGAAGGAGTTTCCCATCACGCCGGACGCACATGTACCAGTTGGTGTGTCCACTAGTTTACGACTTCCGGTATTGAGGCTCACTATTGTTTGCAGGGACAACCCTGTCGGCGGTCCATTTCGTTCCAGGGCAATTTGTCGACGTCATTGCCAAATCGTATGTGTCCAGTATCCGCACCCTGAGCATGTCATTCATAGCGTACGAATTCCCAGCATCGGGAAAGGTTTCCAAGGCACGATGAAGCGGTGGAACTTCAAGGGTCTCCGAGCCAGTCATGGTGTATCCGCCTCGCATCGCGCAGCAGGTGCCATTGGCGCACACCAGGTATGACACCAGACTCTTACCTGGGTTCTTCCCATCTTCACACATTTCGCTTTCAGGATCCTGGCCGTGTATGGCCCGGAAAGAAGATGGCTGGACGCTTGGGAGGCGAGCGAACCACAACCCAGAACCTCGCCGTCGTCCGCGTCGACACCGCGCTGGACCTTATCTTCGTGCGCGGTTGCGTACCGGGCATCGATGACGCGCATGTTATGATTCGGGATGCAAAGAAGAAGATGGTACAGACAGCACAACACGAGTATGCGAAGGGCAACATGGAGAAGATCCTGCCGAAGGGTCTTCAGGCCCTGCCCTTCCCAGCTGGTACGAAGGAGATGGCTGCACAACTACCTCCTGTTATTGAGGCACCGACGCTTCGTCGTAGTCCCTTTATTCCTTTGTCATAGTCGTTGCAGGTCGTTATCCATATAATTTCATCTACAACTGGGTGCCACCTAGACCCCGCTCATACCAAGCTGCTCTGCACTATGGAGATCGTCATGTAGCATTGGATCATCAATAGATCGCCGACACTTTCTCTCCAACAGTGCCGGGGTACTTATGAACCGGGAGCCTGCTAAATAGATCGCCGAGCGTCAGTCCGTTCGATGCGCCACGCCACCGTGCAACCTGCCGCTCGCCTGGCCTGGAAACAGCAGTCTTTGCCTCCTTACTGCTAACATGTCTCAGGATGACCGCATTACCGTTCTTATTGCCTCGTACAACACAAACCTTCAGGCTGAACGCGGGCTACCACAAGATCTAGTGGACTGGCTCTCACCTACGCTCGATGCATCGGCGCTCCGAATCGAGGAAGTAGAGCACCCGAGCCGTGCCGCCGACATAGTCGCGGTCGGCTTTCAAGAGCTCTTACCGCTCCACTGGGGATGTGAGTCGCGAACGTTGCCGTGCGTCTGCGTGCATGCTGAACGGTGCTGCAGTCGCGGGCCTGTCGAAGTCCGTCATCGAGAACCGGAACGCGCTCATACTCTCGCAGATCGAGGCGCACGCGCCGAACAAGGAGAAGTACTCCCTCATCGCGAAGGTCGTCAACGTCGGCGTCGCCCTCCTCGTGTACGGCCGCGACGATGGCGTGGCGCGCCGCGTGTGCGACGTGCAGACGCAGTGGACAGGATGCGGCCCTGCGTACCTCGGGAACAAGGGTGCCGTCGGCGTGCGGTTCCGTGCCACTGGGAAGGACGGCGGAGTGGGTGAGGTTTACACGTACGTTGTCCGACCACTCTATCATATACGCTCCAATATATGGAACGTTATGCAACAGGTTTGTATGCGCGCACCTTACTGCACATGGGTACAACCTGCCGCGACGTATACATGACTATGATCAAATCGTCGGTACCCTCCTATTCCCGCCATCACCGGGCTCGGAGGAGAAGAAACCGTCGACGATATATGACACCTCTCATCTATTCTTCTTTGGTGACCTCAACTTCCGCCTCGCCATCCCTGCCTCGCACCCACTAGGCACACTCTCGCACGAAGCGTTGACCCAGAAGCTCGCCTCCGAGGCCGACAGGGAAGCACTTAAGGACTGCGACGAGCTCCGCATCGAGCGTGACGAGCGCAGGAGCTGCTTCGTCGGGTTCAGGGAGGGCGAGTTCTGGAAGTTCAAGTGTAGCTACAAGTACAAGCTTGGGGAGGTGGAGACATACGAGTGCGTCCCATCGCCCTGCTCCGAATTACATGTTCTCATTGCCATGCACAGCCGTAAACGGGCACCGGCGTGGACGGACAGGATCATGTATACGACCCACACCGACGCTCCTGACCGTCCACAAGACACAGCCATCGAGAACCTCCTCTATACCTCGATACCCTCATACACAACCTCAGACCACGTACGCATGCGCTCCGTCCACCGCAGAGCACCGTGCACTGACTTTTCGCTACCAGAAACCCATCGTCTCCCTCCTTCTCCTCCCCCCTCCAGCACCTACGACAGTGGAAACGCAACCCCCCAAGCTCCGTTTACCGCCTGACTACACGCCTCCGCCCGATCCATATGCGACCCTCAAGCGGTACACGGGGCGAGTCCTCGGGCGTATCTTAGGTTACATCTGGTGTCTGCTCACACTCGTCGGGGCGGGCTCTACCGTGCTCGGTATCGGGAACTTCATCCTTGGCCTCGGCGCATGGGGGTGGTGGCGGTCCAGAGGGCCCGTCCTACCCTGACAGCGTATGATAGGCCAGTAGAGGTCGTATGTATATCTAAATTATTGTTGTATCACCCGCCACTGGTGAGGACGTTATGCAGGCATGTATACTGTACAGTGAATGGCACTAACAGTACACTACATGGGTATTACTGGAAATTGGTAGAACTATTCCGGGTGATACAAGTACAAGTACAGAGAAGGTAACCAGAACTCAAGGATGAAGGCGATGAGTGCCCGAGAACATAAGCCGTCCTCAAAGGATATAAGCCTTATGACAAGGTGCGAGATGCTTGGAGGATGGCTTCCAGGTGCAGTGACTTAATTCAAGCAGAAATAGCCTTGCGTCCCCGCCCCTCATCGTCGTCGGCCTCCCGTATGACGATCAGCGGGGTTCGCTCGTCCACAAGGGTGTCCTCGCGATCCGGATGGGTGTGCGCCGGCTCGGCGGCACCACCCGAAGGCACCTCAACGTCTTGCTGTGCTGGCTTCGGCAAACGTATGAACATAAGGAAGACCAAGGCGAGCGTCAGCGAGCCGACAGAGAGCATGAAGACCGCCTGCGGGAAGGTCTTGACCGTGCGCATGAACGTCACTCCATACAAGAACGGCCCGATGACCTGCGAGCTAGCACCCCGTCATACGTCAGTCTCATGCAGGCCCAACCAACATGCCGCAGAACGCACCAGACGATCTGCACGACGCTCAGCGCGCCGAACAACTTCCCGAGCTCCTTCCCGCCGTTGCGCGTGTACAACGCAGTCGCGACGCTGCTCATGGACGGCCCGAAGCCGGAGCCGAACGCGCCGAGCACGGAGCACGCCGTGAAGAGCACGCCGGTGTGCGCGAGCGCCATGAGTGCGTACGAGACGATGTCGAGGGCGAGCGAGAACCGCGCGAGGTTGAGGTCGAAGATGGGCGAGTGGTGGCGCGACTTGGGGGGAGCCGCGGGGGAGCCGGTGCGCGCAGCGGAGGGGGAACGCGGTAGGGATGATGCGCCGGTGAGAGGCTCCTCCGGCTCGGTAGTGAGTTGGATCGGTGGGGTCTTGGGTTGGAATAACTTAGTGATAACTAGACGTACAGTGAGTCGAGATGTTGACAGTGTGCGGGCAAGCGTACGTACTAGGTAAGACAATCGTGAGGTGGACAGCGCGTGCGGCGCCGACAATGCTTGTCCAGTAACCGAGCTAACCAGAGTCATCAGAAGACATCCCTACGGCGCGGTCTGGAAAATACACACGTGCTCGGAGTTCCATCCAAACATCAATGTCATGTATTGCATATTGGAAGTAATGGATCCCTAAGGAAGAGAGGCATTCGTGATGATGTCCAAGAAGCTGGTAACGAAGAGGGCTCACAATGAGAAGGAGGACGCAACCATTCGCGAGCGCAAGGAGAAACAGGCTCCAGTCCCCTCTCTGTTTCTTGAGCGGATTCCCTCCCTTCGGAGGCCCAACGGACGCAGGCAGAAGGAGCGCCAGCGGCTCCAAGAAGCTGAACACCCGCTTGAGCAACGCCTTCTTCTTCGTGACCGACGCAGTTCTCAGCGCATCCTCGTGCAGCTTGCGCGCCTGCTGCATCTGCATCGGCGCGAGCGACTCAGGCACGACAAACCAGATGAGACACGCGTAGACGATGTGTACAGCGGTCGCGATGTAGAAGACAATGAGCACGTTGTGCGTGCGGTTGATGAGAACGGAGCCGAGCGTTGGGCCGATGGACATGCCAGTGAACATGAGGCCGATTAGGAGCGAGAACATCCGTGCGCTGTTTAGGGGGTCAGCAGGTATGGTATGGTACTTTACATATGTCCTTACCGTGCGGCAGGCTCTGATGTATCCGCGACGTATGCGTGTATGGCGGCCATGATTGTGCTGTAGCCTATACATGGCATCCGTTATCACCGACTGAACATGGGGAACCAGACCGGACTTACTGCCCAAGCATCCGTCGACCAATGGCCCGACAATCAGGAACCACATTCCCCCGGGTAGGACCCTGGAGTACTTCGCTGTCGAGATAAAGGTGGCATCGGTGATAAGCATGCCGACAACGGCGAGACTCATGATTCTCGTTCGCCCGTAGCGGTCGGAGATCTACGAGAGTAACAATCAGCACAGAGGAGTCGGCACGCATATATGCTGCCTGAACGACGCACCGAGCCCCAGAAGCCGGTTGTGAGACAACCGAGAATGCCCATAGTGGTGATCATCGTGAGGGCTAGCCGGGACACCGCCTGTTGCACGTCAGGGTCCGTAACGCACAACTCATATGGTCTGTCTAACAGCGGATACGCCATTCAGCACGTACTGAAGCTTCGCGAGCGGGTTGCTCACTAAATATAGAGGTGGTGTCCGCGACGATGCCGACGGTACCATTGCTGTACTCCGGCTTGTATTGATCGCACGCAAGCTCGGTGTATATCTGAATGCGCGGTGCGAGAGTCATAGACATGGCCATCGACGAGAACGGCGTTCCCAGAATGAACCTGCATTGTCTGTTGAGTTACGTGCACAATCCTACGAACGATGATTAACTGACCACCACGGAGAGGGCCTCTTCCACCAGGGAAGCCCACGTCTCCACTCCTCGATCGCTTCCTCGAACGCGCCATCATCATCCTCGTCCTCCTCGCCTTCCTCGTCCTCCGCGATCAGCGTGTCTTCGGCATGGTGGTGGGGGTGGATGAACTCGTGCAGTAGCTCTGCCGCTTCCTCGCCAATCTGGCCGTCGGGCTCGATGAGCGCGGACGGGCCGGTCGGGAGATACGAGATGGATGCGACAGAGGGGTTGCGCGACGTGCGGGGACGCGAGATGGCGCGACGCGACTGGGAGCGTGACACAGGGCGCGATGGTGCGGGCGGCCTCGAGGGGGCGCGTGAATGAGGCATGGTTGCAGCTGGTGCGTGCTCCTAGGCCTCAGCAACACGGCGGGAGTGCAGCGGGCATGCAGGGACGCGGGAAGTGGGGACATGGTGTGACACGCTCCTTATGAGGGGCGGAATATCGTCAGCAACAAGATATCGGACAGGCGGCGAGGCACTGGTAGCCTACGGTTGCCCGCTAGTCCGAGGTTAAACGCCTCGCGCCACCGGCCTCCGCCACACTGCGTCCGGCGACGACCTCCATATTGTACGGCCTCTGACTCGCTCAAACATCACGGTGGCAGCCTGGAAACCTCTCTGAAGTGCTCCCCAAGCCAAAAAAAACCCTTCCAAAGCTGTTTGAAGGGCTGTGGGGGTACACAGATGCACGATTAATCGACGCTGAAGCCCGGAGGTCGCAAGCGCCCACGCCAGCTGGCAGTGCCGATGGCATACAAGGAGAGACGAGGAGATATTGGAACGAGGCATGGCTCTACCGGAAAGGCATTCGGGCTGTTTAGTGGAGCGGAGGAAGAGATGGGTGCGAGGGTATGCAAGAGTAGAACTGAAGCTAAGTTGCCTGCCTCAGCCTTCGTGCGTCCTGCGCAGCTGGACTTGGCCGTCACCACTCCCTCTCCTACACACTTAGTAAAGCTACAAGCCCTGTGCGACCGCAGCCAGCACCGGCGAGCACGGCCATGATCATCCTCTCTCACTACCAGCCTTAACAAGACCTACTTCAAGTTAGCAAATTAAAGCCTAAGAGCTGTGTCACTGAATGAGCATTCGTATATTCGATCAACCGAAATATATTTCGTTCCTGCAGTATACAGCCGTCCCCATTGACATGCAATCAGCACGCAGTGTGTACCCAATATCTCTATATTTCAATGCTCCGGCCTTGCGAAAATATCGGCACTGCTAGCTGGCGTGGGCGCTTGCGACCTCCGGACTTATTGCACATCTGTGTATTTTCACGGTCCTGAAGACAGCTTCAGCGGGTTGTATTGAGTTTGATAAGCATATCAGAGAGGTTTTCAAGCTGCCAGAGCAGTGTTTGAGCGACTAAGAGCCCATGCAAATTGGAGGTCGTCGCCGGACTCGATGTGGCGGAGGCCGGTGGCGCGAGGCGTTTAACCTCGGACTAGCGGGCAACCGTAGGTAGCCGTGCACTCTCTGCATGCCAAATGAGCCGTCTCCTCGGTCTCCACCCCCTTCATCCGTCCCATTAATCACAAGTCACCTCTCGCGGTCCTGGTCTCCGCTGCTACCAAAAAGAGATCCTCTCGTTGCGGTCCCTCATGCACGTAGTACGGCTATCCAGCTGCGGCCACACAGCGGCGCAGGCAGTCGCAGTAAGTTCAAGGGCTCGAACGTTCCGACACGAAGCTGCGCGCACGCCCCGTCCACGCCCTCCTCTCGGCGCCACATTTGAATAGTGCACTCTGCGATCGTGTCCACTAGCCACCCATCGTCTTCCATGAACTCGAACCACTATCGTGTGACGGCCCACGATAATGTCTACATGACTGGCAAGGTCCGCAATGATCTTCGCGATATGCAACGCAGGCACGCTTCGACTCGATGCCGAACACTATCTTGCGATAGAGAGATACCGCTGCCAGGCAGAAAGCCAATGGCTGAGTGTTGCGGCCCGTCACCCCATTATGCTGTCGGCTGCACGACAAATGTTGGAGCATCCAAGACCGCATTGCAGCGATGGCCAAGGGTTCTAAACTCAAATGTGGCATCGTCGCGACACTGGCCGTGACAGAACTATGCTTGTATATGAAACTGTATGCATTTGCAAAACTCTGTAGTGTGGAAATGAAATCTAGGGGAGCCCCAGCGATAGTTCAGCAATCGCGATGCAACTCATGTCTTCATACTCACGACGGGCCGGATTTGACCAATGCCGGATGACTTTGAGCAATACCCAGCAATGCCAGCGGTTGCTACGAGGCAGACGGTGAACTCGATAGAGTAAATCATGATGTTACAATTGTGGTGTCTTCTTCGGATTGCCAACTTACAGGCGTCGCAGAGCTGTAGTAACGACTCGGACGGATGCAGGCCTATCACCCATGAAGCAGCTTCTGGTTTATCGACTCCTCCGTCAAGCCTTCTGCACCGTCCCGTATTTCGATGACCTTGCTCACATCCGCCTATGTAGCCATGCATACAGGATGAGCCAATGCAGTCTTTAGCTGATGCCGTGTGATACTCACCGTGTTCTGGAAGTCGATGAACGCACTGGCATGCAACGTCAACAAGCTCATCTCGCTTGATCTCGGCGCCCAGTTGACGAGTACAAGCGGGAAAGACTTCCGGCCGTCATCGTGATTCAGCTCGTGTGACAGTAGAACATATCGCGGCGCGTTCTCCGGCAACTCTGCAAGGTCGAACCCGATCCGCAGGAGCATCGGCATTCAGGAATGTAGCATGCAGCACGCGGGGATACGTACCTTCTGCAAGATCCTCGATGCTGATGCTATCAAACTGCTCTACCTCCTCCATGATGAGCTTCTGCTTGTTGATCTTGACGACGAGCGCGGCGCTCCCTGCATTGCGTCGCGCGAACCGGAACTTGCGCAGGGAGGCCTTGAGCTCTTGCGGGATGTCGACTGTGTGAGACTGCGATCGCGAGCCGTATTATGCACCATCCTAGGCATGCGTATGGGGGCCAAATTCAATGCCTACCATGGCTGTGTGTGGCTGGATCGAAGACGAGGTAGAGGGTGTATCGTGGTACGGAGCACTGTAAGTAGCCAGTGAGATCCGATCGGGAAGGGTTTATGGAGTGAGATCCGATCATCTTGGCGCAGTGCTCGACAAATCAGCGGGCGAGGATGATGCCCGAATGATGCCCGAACGCCGTCCCCGCTGCCTCGACGCCGTGCTCTGTGTTGACCGTCCAGACAGAGTTTTGCCCTTTCATGGTCCAGGGCATACGTTTGACCACCCACATCTTTCTTCAAGGCGGCTGGTGCATGCATCATCCGGACGAGTCCTGGCCGGGAATGGGCCTTGATTACGCGCTCAGGATGAGCGAGCACGCTACCGCCTATCTTAGAGTCACTATCTCTCACAGCCGTACTCTTCCCGCCAACCACAGCGTGTTGCTGCAACCCGCAGCTAGACTTCTCAGCCATGTCGGGGTCAAGAGATGCGCGACTCAAGAGCCGTTCGCGGGCACGTAGTCCCTCCGTTGCGTCCCACCCCTTTCCGCCTGCGCCGGAGGTCGAGGCAGAGGTGTTGATCCATCCGGAGGATGCGGACGCTATCCTCCCCCACAGGCATGATGCACGGGGCTCATGTGAGGTCAGCGACAACGACATTGAACCGAGTGGAGACGATGGAAATGCAGCGGTGGTAGCCGAGGCGAAGCCATGGTGGAGGACGCCGTCGGCTTGGTGGTGAGTCGCTCTACACTACTTGCGTGTCTACAAAGGTCTTCATGCATTTATAGGATACTGTTCGTCACCCCGATCTTAACCATCGCACGCGCATCCACACAAGCACCGCGTGTCGAGATCTACATCCAACTCGCATGCGACGCGTACAGGCCCGATACGTCCGTCGGCGGAGCCATAGGACGCTTCCTGCCCTCCGTCCTGTCTCTCGCCGGAGGCTCAGATAGATGGAAGTTCTGCTCATCCGACCCGGATGTGCAGGCTGCTGTAGCGCAGCTGGCTACTGCTATGAGCATTTCTACGGGCGTTCTTGGGTGTCTGACCACTGCGTGGTGGGGTTCTGTACGTTCGCAGCCTCTTCCATCGCAGGACCGGTCAGAGCGTACTGACCGTGATGACTGCACGTAGATGTCTGACCGCCGTGGCCGCACGCGGATAATCGCCATCGCCATGATAGGCCAGATGATCGACGCGCTCGGGATCCTGCTTGTGTGCACTTTCTCGAATTTCATACCCGGCGGGTACTGGGCCCTCCTCGTCGCCCCAATACTCGCAGGCATACTCGGCGGCGTGAACACCGTCGGTTCTACTCTGAATGCCTACATTGCCGACTGCACGGATCTCACGACGCGGTACGTAACACTCCCAGCGTACTACGGGGCCTTGTCTAATGGGCCACGTAGGTCTCGGTACTTCTCCCTCACAGTTGGCCTCGTCTTTGTTGGCTACAGCATCGGGCCCACCCTCGGTTCCCTCATCATCACCTGGACAGGCTCGACGCTCTCCGTCTTCTACTTCTCCACGCTCATCCACGGCTTGTACGTCCTCGCAGCGCTGTTCATCATCCCGGAGTCGCTGTCAGTTGCGCAAATGGATGAATTCCGCAGAGCGCATCATGAGGAGGGCAAGCGGCTTAAGGAGGAGAGAGCGGAGGGTGGTCTCTCTGCGTGGCTGTTGAGCGCGCTGGGATTTTTAAGGCCGCTTTCACTGTTGCTGCCCGTGACGATCGCCACGCCGGAGGGTAAGAAGAGGAGAAATTGGAGCCTTTTCTTGCTTGCTGCAGGCTATGGGAGCATGATCTCTTTGAAGGTACGACCATTCATTGTGTATGACGCGAGCCTGTGCGCTAATGGAGCGGCAGGGAGACATCACGTATGAGTATCAGTACATGTCGCTGACGTTTGGATGGACGTCAAAGCAGGTAGGCGATACTAGGTGTTACCTCCACAACAGCCGTTGACTTGGCATACAGCTGGGTTACTACACGAGTGCTCTCGGCACTGCACGCGCAATATACCTCATGGTCCTGCTCCCGTGTACGTCTCTATCACTCTTCTCGCTAGCGGTTTCTGACACCGTTCGCCATGCAGTCCTGATGGAGTTCCTGCAACGACTGACCTCAGGCCGGCAACAACCCACAGCGGCGATCGACCTAGCGGTCGCGCGGGGATCACTCGTCGTCGAGGCCATCGCCTACGTCTTCATGGCCCTTGCGTCAACCGGGCCCCTCTTCACCGCCTTCGCCGTCGTTAGCACGCTCGGCATCGCCTTCACGCCCGCGATCAACACCGTCGCGTCCGCGGTGTACACGCAGCAGGGTGGGAAGGAGCTCGGGAAGCTGTTCGGCGCGCTCGGCGTCGTGCAGACGATCTGGTGCGTGCCCTGCTGTGCTAGTCGCGATGTCCACAGGGAGCACTCATTGGGGCGAACAGCTCGCTGGTCCTGGGGCCGTTCATCTTCGGCATGACGTACATGCGCACGGTCAAGACCGCGCCGAAGTCGATCTTCGTCGTGACCGTCGCGGCGCTCGTGCTCTCCTTCATCACGCTCGCACCGATCCGGCTGCAGCATCATCATACCCGCGACACCTCTGGCAGTGGCACCGACGTTGAGGGAGGGGCCGGCTCGGACTCGGAGCAGGCGAGGGAAGCCGACGAAAGCGCACCGCTCCTCACATCGGAGGGGACACGTAGCAGGAAACCTGGCCAAGCTTCCTATACGGTATCATGACACTTGAGGTGTTATATATATGCCTGCATGTACGCTAGACCATCCTGTACAATAGACACCAACGCTTCCGCACTGTCCGCGAACAGGCTATCACCGCGTGTAGCATCTCATTATGCCGGCGAGTACCCAGCAGTTCCCTACCACGTACACCAAGCTCCGGAGCCAGAGTCCGAAGAAGACGTCCTGGCCCAGGAACTCCAGCTTGTAGGCCTCGCTCAGCCATAGAGCTTGCGTTCCAACCCATACCGCGATATACGCGAGCAACTGCCTCCTAGACATTTGTAGCCTTGGTATGAGAAGCGGGAGGAACAGCGTGTACCAAAGGAAGTACTAGCAAGGTTAAGGCTTGTTTTAGTGCAGCAAAGGTAGGACTTCTTGAGGCGAACTAACCTGGGAGGTGCACACTTTGTTGAACACAACGAACACAACAGTCTGTACGAACCACGCGAAGACGAGGTCTTCACGCCGCCTGCCGAACAGCAGCCCAGCGCCCAGCGACAGCGCCATTTGCGGCACGAAACTTGTCAGAGGCGAGCGCAGAAGCCGTCTCCAGAGCGACATGTCGAGGGGTTGACTTGTTGAGGACGAGGTATATGTGAGGTAGATGAGGTAGAAGTAGGGTGAGAAGTTGTGGCGGTGATCGAGTCGGTGGATGTGGTAGAGGTAAGATTCATAGAGGAAAGGATAGCCCCAGCTAGCAATGTTGCGAATGAGCCAGACCATCGACGCACCTAAGTGATGAAACTCACATGGCATACATCAGGGCCCCAAGGCCCACGAAGGTCACCAAGCTTATAGCAGTGAATCTTAGCGTCCGCGCGTTCACCAGTATCGCTAGCCAGCTCCCGCTCCCGCATCTCTGGCCTCCTTGTCTGCCAATGACGCCGAGACATGCGATACCATAAATGAATGGATAGATCTTCCAGTGGGTACTCAGGCCCAGGAGTACAGCAGCAGCATCCCACTTGCCCTTGAGCGCACAGTAGAGCGTAGAGAGCACGAATAGTGAGAGAACGGACTCAGACGAGCCGCGAGTCGAGATGGTGAAGACGAGTGGGCTCAGCAGGTGAGATGCAACGAGCGCGGTCGCATAGCTCTCCTTGGTCCACCCACTTCCCTCACCGGGTTTCCAGTCATCGTCTTCTGTTCGTGAAGGATCCGTTCTCCCATCGGAAGGCGTAGGGAGTATCACCAAGGTGAGCAGCTGGTACATCAGCACCCCTGCCAGGATATCCGCTGCTGCAAACAGATATTTCCCAAATGACGGTAGTAGCCATTCGTTCGGGGCCAACAGCACGGCAAGGAGTGGGGTGTAACGATAAGTGGCTCGTGTGTATGGGCTGAGTACAACGGGTGAGCATGCGGGCTACAGGGACCTTCCAGACTCAACCCACTCGCCGATTCCCAGTAGTTTTCCTAATGGCCCCTGCGCACGGTTGCCCTCTGACGGCTGGAGCAGGAAACGCGCTGCGTCACTGAAGACGCGATAGTCGACGTCGGTGAACTTGACGACGGAATGTGCATCATGCCATTCACTGTACAAAATGAGAGCAACACGCAGGGCAGTCGACGCGACGAGGAGTTGGCTGAAGGACGGGACGAGTCGTGCAAGGGATGGTTGTGCCATGCCGGCTCAACTCGTGGCCATCGAAAACACGCTCCAGGCTACGCGACGCGTCAGGCACGTGCTGCTATACGTGGAGGGACACGGCGACTGCAATGACACGCCATGATTCACTGCATACGTGCTACCAAGTCCGGTCTAGGACTCAAGAAGTAAACCGATAACATATGTAAAGCGCGAAGTAGTAACAATGTACTGATATGCAGGAAGAAACCAGGGACCCCGAAGACGCCTCACAGCACGCGCATGCAGTTGCTGACGAGGAGCCTCAGATCTGACAGCAGTGTGAGCATACGCACAACCAACGAAGGGCGTGAGACATACGTATTGCGAGACCCATCGGAAGCCCTCTCCGTAGCCCTGCCTCTGCACCACTGAGCACATGAAGATCTCAATGGGGCGGATGTCGTTGAGGGGAACCTTGCCCTGAACCAAAGATGAGACAGCCATATGGAACAACATACATGCAGTACATACCTTGCCAGTGGTCTGGTAGAGACCCAAGTGATGTCTGAGCTCCTCCTCGCTCACCGCACCAGGCGCGTCAATCTTGTTGCCAAGGATAAGGAATGGGACCTTCGAGAGCTCCTCGATAGAGAGGAGTGCGTCGAGCTCGGCCTTTGACTCCGCGAACCGCTCAAAGTCAGCACTGTCGACAAGGAAGACGATGCCGTCGACCTCAGGGAAGTAGTCACGCCAAAGTCGGCGAGCTGGTTTCCTGTCAGTGGTGGTATTGGTGAATGCATGCTCGAGACATACCTTGCTGGTGACCACCCAAGTCGTATGTCGTGAACTTCACGTTGCCAATGGCAAGCTCCTCCGATGCTGCCCAGAGTTCAGTGGGCACACGCGTAGAGGTGGTCAGATAGCCACTTACTAGGGTGAAGGGTGGGTTGCAGCGTCGCGAGTCGGTCGTTCTTCAACATGTGAAGCAAAGTCTAGACAATCTCTCGTCAGCGCAAGGCGTCCGGCACCCCAACATGTGGGTTCACGCACCGTCTTCCCGGCATTATCGAGACCAAGGAAGAGGATTTTGGCATTCTTGTGCAACAGACCTACGCAGGGTCAGCGGCTACCCCAGCACAGTATACACACTGGCAAAAGAGCTCACCAAGCTGCGCCAGGACGTCCCAAAACCAGTTGATGATGAACATGGCAGCGAGTGGGTCGTTGTGAGTGCGCTGACGCCGAGCAGCAGTGCGGGCTCGTACGGTGCCACGCAGTGACGTGTTATCACGCTGTCACGACGTGACAGCAGCCTATTGACGTCACGTTCGAGAGGCGTCCAGCCATCTCCTCAGAATCCTTGAATACATGTGCTGCAAAATCGGACGTCGAAATACACTCCAACGCGTCGACAGCATCGGCGCCGACTCACCAGAGGCCGATCATCACGGTGAAGGTGGTTGCTTCGAAGTAAAAAGTGTATTGTACAAAGAGTATCGTACATTCATCCACTCTGGCATTGACTGTACATAGCGCGAGATGTAGGGAAGTTCTGACACTCTGCAACACCACAGAAGCTCAGAGAGCTGGCGAGTGAGCTCTTTGCCGCCCGAAGTGCATGCGTCTCTGCAAACCGAATCGCCTTATCCTACGTGGTGATGAACGAAGAGGATAGGCACTGTCTAAGAGGTTGCATGAGAGTCGACGACGGGAACGCCGCAAATTTATACCGCACTAGTTGTTTGGCCGTGTTTGGCGCGACGCGCTCATGAACAGCAGCCAATGGCGAAGTCCACTGGCAAGCGACGTTTTCCTCATTGTGAAGGTCATCTTTGGGATGGCTCACCCACCTGTGTGCTCGGAATCATAATATTGAAAATAATATCAGAGTTCCTCTATCCATTGTACAAGAGGCGTCAGACCACTTTCGTCGTCTGACTTCTCGTTCGACGCCGATTGGGCCTTCTGCACTTTCACCGACGTGCCTACGAAAGCGATCTCCCCTCCCTCCCAAGTGTCGAACCGGAATTCGCCACTTCCACCACACTCCAGCCCTCCCAACTCCGACTCGGTGTCCTCGGCACCCAGCCCTTCGATGCCAACGCCGCCCGCTTGTGATGCTCGACGCTTCTCCAGCTCGCGTTCGAGGACTGTGCGGACGCGGTTGATAGCGAGCTGGTCTGGTGTCGCTTGCGCGGTCGCTTTTAGCATGTCGGCCTTGTGCGCAACGATCACCAGAGCTGGCGTTGGTCGCGACGGAGGTAGAGACGTGACAGCATGGAGGATTTGGTGGAGGTGTCTGGTATGGGAGCGTAAGTGACCACGACCATGGCGACCAGGCTTTGTAGGCGCACGTACTCGGCAACCATTGCACCATTCCTAGATACTGTGCTTGAGTCCACGACGAAGGCGATTCCTCGCGCATCTCCCATGTAATCACGGTATTGGTCGCGGATACGCGGGTGCCCGGGCACGTCTGCAACTCTGAGCTGTTGCGCTGCGATGACGGATACATTGGGTTGCATGGATGTTTGCGTTGGAAGTGTGTGCTTGTATACGAGCTGAATGTGCGCGCATCAGACACGGGGCCGTGTACGCTAAGTCGGTACGTACCGTGGAGAATATGGCTGTCTTGCCCGCATCGGAGGGGCCGACGAGCAGGAGTGCATCACCGCGCGAGGTTGACTTTTTGCGGGAGATTATGGCAACAACTGGCAGGACCGTGGGTCAACAACTATATCTCCGTACTAGTGTATGGCGCTCACTTGCTAATAGTATGACAGCGGCTGCTAATGACGAGGCTACCAGGACTTGGGGCGTGAATACAGACGCAGGAGAAAGCACATCAGGGGCAGGAGTGAAGGTTGGATCATTGGTCGTTTCCATTTCGGAGGTCCGTTAAAGTCGTGGTAAGTTCCCGGGCAGTGGTACTTGTTCTCAGCTACAGCCACTGTCGCAGGCGCGTCACAGGCTTCTCTTGGCGGCGCGTTGTTTGCGATGGTTAGAAACGGAGGCTTCTGGACAACAGACCACAACACCAGCTCTCCCAGGTCCCGATCCTCACGCACGTGGATGAACTATCGAAATTCTTTAGCCCTTCAGCCACCGCGTTGCAGCACAGTGCCTGCGCTCAGGACTTATTGCGTCTCAACCACGCCCGCAACCACTACTCACTTGCAGCTCTCATTGACTCAGGGAGAATGGCGGTCGTAGCTTCTGAAGCAGGACCAAGCAGCCCGCCCCCTCGCAAACGCGCTCGCGTCGATCATCAAGGTCCTCAAAAAGCCACGCAGCCCCGCCTATTCGCCCCCTTCCGTGCATTGGGGCTCATCACAAATGAAGTCCCCTTCGTTCTGCAGACTCGGTCCCACAAGGGAGCGACGGATGGCCCCAAGATCCACCTAGTCACCTGCTTGGGGAGGTCGTGGGCCATGTGGGAGGGAGGCAAGATGGGACTGCTTTTTGTTGGTACGTGCTAGACATTGTGAAGGTGTGCAGACGATTGAACCTGCTCTCCGCTAGCACCCGATGCGCCTGAGCGAATATCATGTCTCGCCATGGACGGTAATGCCGTTTGGGCCGCGAGCGGCCCTCACCTCATCCAGTACCTCCGAGGCAAAGAGGTGGGTAGCATTGTCCAAAATTTGGTGTTGCTTACTCATGTTTTACTACAAGGTCGGGAGATTAACGAACCCGCTTGAAACAAACTTTGCATCTCTGCTAGTACTGGGTAGCCAACTCCTTGCACTCACTGAAGATGGCACCCGCATGCTCGTATGGGATATTGGTAGCGGTGGTATGTGCATATGAATCCACTCCTGGCATCGCGTTCTGATTGTGGTTGCAGACTTGCAAACCACTATACAGTTCGACTCCGACTTCACCGCTACAACTATGCTACATCCGTCAACTTACTTAAACAAAATCCTCGTAGGCAGCAGCCAAGGAAGCATACAAATATGGAACATCAAAACTCAGTGCGTCTTTTGTCGCGTCGGTCGTCATGAGATTATTGACATTGGCGTGCACAGGACTAAAATCCACACCTTCTCCTACGCATCCCTCACAACAAAATCCTCAAAACAGGCTAATCAGCCTTCGATTGCTATCACAGCGCTTGTCCAGTCACCTGCAATCGACGTTGTCGGCGTGGGCTTTGCATCTGGAGAGATCTCTGTCTACGACGTCAGGGCCGACGAACGGCTCATGAAGATGACCATGCAGGACGGTGCAGTGCGGTCGCTGTCCTTCCGCAGCGGTATGTTTCCGTATGAGCTGCCCAACCTAGCGGACGCTCACGCATCGCAGATGGACAGCCTGTCCTGGCGTCCGCGTCAGCCAACGGGCACGTCGCATTATGGGACCTCAACTCCGGCGGCCAACTGTTGCATCTCATGCGCGGAGCTCACGACGGTGCTGTTACCGCCGTAGAGTGGGTTCCCGGTCAACCGCTACTCATCAGTTCTGGAGACGACAACAGCGTCAAAGTGCGTACAATATAAGCCTGGGTCAACGCCCTGACTGAACTGGCTATGCAGCAATGGTTCTTTGAGTCTCCTACTGCACCACCCCATTTGCTCAAGTTCCGTTCTGGACATCACGCCCCTCCCCATCTTATCCGATACTATGGGGATGATGGAAAGCAGCTCTTGACAGCATCTACTGATCGTAGCCTACGGTGCACTAGTGTCGTCAGGGACTCGAGGAGCTTCGAACTCAGTCAAGGTACATCAACCTCCCTATTGCCCTATGCATTACATCTGACCTCTTAATCCCAGGACACCTAGCTAAGAAGGCTACGAGCCTCTCAATACCATTGACGTCGTTGAAGTTTCCGCCCGTGATCGGCATCGCGTACTCAACTACGAGAGCAAAAGATTGGGATGACATTCTAACCGCTCACGCGGAAGAGACATTTGCGCGCACCTGGACCATGAAAGACAAGAAGCTCGGCAAGCACGTATTCGGCTTCGGGGACGGTGGTAAGAAAGGTGCCCCTGTCGGGGCCGTCACTGTGAGCTCCACCTCGTTCCTCCATGTATGTGGTCTGAACTCTATGTGATCAGGCTGTCTGTGTGTCTGCGTGTGGCAACTTCGGCCTCACTTCATCGTCGACGGGCGCCGTGCATATGTACAATATGCAATCCGGCATACTGCGGAAGACGTTCAGCGTCGGGGCATGTCCTCCCGAGAGCGCGGGCAGACTGCGCGCCTCATCAGCATCCTCGAAGAAGAAATCGAAAGAGCGATGCATGACTGGTGTCGCCACCGATGCGCTCAATGCCGTCGTGATCGTCAGCACGCTAGACGGTACCGTGAACGTACGTATCGCCGTCGTGCTGGCTTGATTGGTCCCTCACAATATACCTCCAGTTCTTCGACTTCCATACAGCGAAGCTTGAGAAGACGTTGGTGCTGCCTTGTTCTGCACTATCGATGACCCTGCAGCGGGACAGTGGTCTGCTCGCGGTCGTGTGCGACGATCGTGTGGTCCGCTTGGTCGATATCGAGACGAGGAACGTAGTCAGAGAGCTTCGTGGTCACCGGGGGCGTACATTGGATCTGGTGGGCATCGACCGCCTGTATGAAATTTCAGAACAACACTGATCTAGGGTATCCCCGCAGACCTTCTCCCCCGACTCGAGGTGGCTTGTCACAACGTCACTGGATTCCATCATCCGTACCTTCGACATCCCGACCGGCAGACTCATCGACGCCTTCCGCACGCCAAGTGTAGCTACCAGCGTGGCGTTCTCACCGACGAATGACTTCCTTGCTACGTCGCATACCGACAGCGTGGGGGTATACTTGTGGTGGGCTGCACATATGATCTGTGCTGTGTGCGTTTGCTGAGATGGAGTACAGGGCGAATCGTGCTCAATACTCGGACGTCTCCTTTCAGAGCGTGTCTGACGAGGAACATGTCATGGAGGTATCACTACCATCCATGCAGGGCACTGCAGAAGACGAGGGTACGTTGACATCTTCGAACTTAACCCATTCGCACCGACCAATGCACACGCAGCCCTGGAAGCGCTGTCATCTCTCACCCTTGCTGGCCAAGAAAGATCCACAGATGTCTTCCTCAGGCCACCAGAGCTCGACGGCGACTTGGTCACTCTGTCACTCCTACCACGCTCGCGATGGCAGACGCTCCTCAACTTCGAGGTCATTCAACAGCGCAACAAGCCCAAGGAGCCGCCAAAAGAGCCGGAGAAGGCGCCGTTCTTCCTGCCGACACTGCCCGGGGTGGAGTCGCGGTTCACCGTCCAGGAGTCGCAGAAACAGGAAGCAGATAAGAGCAAGAACCAGACGAAGCGGCTGCAAAAGGCGGCGGGGTCGTCGGAGAGCGCGTTCCACAGGCAGCTCGCCGCGGCAGATCCGGACGGTGACTGTAAGTCGTCCCGCCATCTTCCAGTGGACACCAACTGATGTGCACCGAATAGACGAAGAGTTCTTCGCCTACGCGAAGACTCTATCGCCGGCTGCCATGGACCTAGAGCTCCGGTCGCTCGTCACTCTCGACGACATCCGCATGTTCCTCGCCGCCCTCACATCGAGGCTGAAGTCTCACCGCGACTTCGAGGCTGTCCAGACATACCAGAACGTCTTCCTGCGCATGCATGGGGATGTCATGGTGGCGAACCCGGAGCTTCAGCAGGAGTTGGGGACACTCCAGACCGTGCAACGGAAGGAGAGTGAGAAGCTGCTCGAGCTGCTCGCATCCTCGATGGGTACCCTTGGTTTCGTTAGGGATACGATGTAGAGTGTATATGGTGTTCCGAAGATATCTTTGAGTACTATTGCCTTGGAATCGTTGGGTTCTATAGCTCAGGACCAAAAACACAACTGTGACCACCTTCTGGCTGACTCGCGGCAGCTCGCGGCCCGGCTGAAGTGATCGGGATCTCTTCCTAAGAGCTCTGAGATCTGGACGCTGTCGTTGACACAGATTCAGATCTTGCACGCCAGCTCGCACCGGCGGCGACACCGGCGTGAGCTGCGTCAACCCCGCCTACCTGCAGCCAGACCAGTCCTCACAAACGTACCGCCTCAGTGCTTGTGCCCAGAAAGTGCTCAGTACATCCTCCTGACTGATCCAAGCGTCGTGCTCAACAATAGAGACACCGACGGGATTATGGACCCGTCAGCACCCCTCACCGTTGGGGTGAACACATTGCTTACATGCGAGTTCGTCCTCCCTGCGCCTCATACGTACACAGGAGTTGCTGATACGTACGCGATGGCAGCCGTCGCGACAGGTACAATAGCCGGAGCATATGGTCTCTTCAAGGGGTATAACCAACTAGGCCCGATGATTACCGCGGCTGGTATCAACGGCGGCATAGCGGGTGCTACGTTCTTCAGTACGTCTGTGCATAGTCCGTGTCACACAAAAAAGCCGACTAACATGACGCAGGCTTCCGAGAATACATCGTGAGCCCGCTGCTCCTCTCTGCGCTCGCCAACACCCGCTATTCAAGACGAATACGGGAGCTCCGGGAGCAGCGCAAGGAGGGCGGGCAGGCGGGGGAGAAGCTCACGTGGTGGGACGTGCGCATGAATAAGGTGCCCGACACTGCCGTGAGCGGGGCCTTCACTGGCGGCGTGCTGAACGCTTGGAAACGTACGTTGCCTGCGTGCTCCTCTTGCGGCAGTGTTGCTCACTCGGTGCAGGAGGGCGACTGGGCATCGTACCTGGTGTGATTACCGCAGGGCTGGTCTGCACGATGCTCCAACTCGTGTACAACGAGCTGGGGATCGCGCGGATTCAGTACGTGTCGAGGAAGCTGCAGCCGCCGCCGCAACTGCCGACACCTTCGACACCAGCGGTGCCCCAACCTGCACCGACACCACCTCAGGAGGAGGATGACCCGAAACTACCATTGAGCGAGCGGTTGTTCACGGCACTGGGGTGGCACAAAGTCTCTGACGGGGAGTATCTCGAAAAGCTGAAGCTGAAGCGGGAGATGTACCTGCACAGAATCGCCGAGCTCGAGAAGGAGAGGGAAGAAGAGGCCAAGCATCAAGCGGAGTCGCACGAAAAGTCATAGGTATCCCGTTCACTGCGTAGCATTGCCTTGACTCACAGTGCTAGCCTGCGACGTCATCGCACGCTCTATCGCCTCCTTGCTTATGTCCCAAAACTCGACCACACCCTTGCCATCCCCCGCCAGCCCACCAATAGCCATACGATCTCCAGTAATAGATATTGCGTTCACTTTGGCGAGCCTCTGTGTGCGGCTGACCAACCCCTCGTGGACGTTGAAACCAGGGCCATTCTCACTTGCAGAGGCATCGTGGGCAACCGTGAATTGCTTCACCTCGCCCAAGAGCGTACAGGTCACGAATCGAAGTTGGTTCAGGAAAGCGCTGCGCCGGCCTTCAGTCCTGCAATCCAGAGTAGGAAGGAAAGGCAACTCACACCGCCACCACAGGCCCTTCTGCTATTTTTGACACTGTCTTTTCGCTTCCGTCCAGACCGTCCCACTTCTTCCTTCGCTTCTTCTGCGCTTGACTCGGAGGGCGCTTCTCACCGCCCGTACCCACGAACAACAGTCCGCTCGCCGTGGTCGCGGCCAGGGTACCGGTGGGCGAGACGGCGGCGGATAGCACGAAGGGGGGAGAGAGCTGCAGTCCGGGCTGATCAGAGCCGCTAGATGGTGAAGCTTGAGCTGCATGTAGGCGAGATGTGAGATATCGATTACCGGCACCGGGGATGGCTCACCTAGGTCGAGGCTCGACAGCAATGTACGCTGTTGGAAGTCGTGATGCAGGAGTTTGGAGTCATAGCCCCCGCTGACGAGTTCGCTCGGTCGGTCTGGGATGAATTTGACGGAACCGCAGATCTACATCGAGCGTGAGAATGCGGTGCAGATGGGGAGAACAGTCGGCGTACGCTCGTGTGCCGTGTCCTCATTCTGCTGATGCGCCCGGTGGACAGCTCAATGACGCCTACGGTGCCGTTGTCCGTGCTGAATGCAAGGTACTTTCCGTCGAAGCTTAGGTCGATCTAGCTAGATCCATGCACTTCAGAGTCATGAGGTCATGGAATGCAGCATGCACTGACCTCATTGAGAACGTCCTCCTCGTCCTCACCCAATGCGAAAGAGGTGAAGGCATCTTGCGCAGTGAGAATCATCTTCTCGGACAACTGAGAGAACCCGAAAACTCTCGTCCCGCTAGCGCAGTACCACAATTCTGGCTGACGGCTTCCGGGTTTGGCGCAGCATATGAATGAGATCTCAGCTCCAAGAGACTTGATCGCCCGAGTGACCCGAGTAGATGACTGCGAATAGGTTCGCACCGTACCATCGTCTAATTGATTTCTCCTCAGCACTATTCTCAGGATGATGCATCGTACTATTAGAACGCACCAGAGCCCACAAGCAGGTTGCCGTTCTCTGCGAGAGTGAGTGAAGTCACTGTAGACGGCACGTCGATGCTGTATTCCAACGACATGGCTACTTGCAGTTGTGCGCTGTATGTGGTTCTCCGTGCTGCGTTGACAAGTTGAAGGACGTCGCGCCACCCCAGACTCTGCTCGGCGCTTGCGATGTAGACTGATCAGCCACAGACGCGTCATGCGCTATCGGCGACGCGCCGATCAGCCGCCACACTCGCTCTGCGCCTGCGATAACGCCATATTGCTCTTTCCCTGCGAGAACAGTGCACATCCAAGTACTCAACATGGGAGGTCCATCAGCAACACAGCACGCTCCCAAGTCACTTCTCGAACTCGAGGACCTGCTGAAGGATGATATCAAGGTCAAAGTAGCCGGTGAGAGGGGTCCACCGCGTCCGGCCTGTGTCGTTGTCTTGACTAGCTCGCTTGATAGGTGTTGACGGTACGCAGATTGAGAATAACACTGTGTCTCTAAGCTCATCCCGTATGTGCAGTCGATGGAGTGCTGAGGGGAAAGTTCATGGTACGCTTACACCGGCGAACTCAGCGTCACAGGGGGCATCCTCATGTGTTTATAGTCCAAAGAGAAGTTTCTCAGCGCTGCGTCATCCGATGGCTTTGGATTCTGCAGTGTCATCTTGTACGGACCCTTTAGGTGCTTTACCCACACTGTTCGCTCACATGCTCGGTCCGTCGCAGCGGATGGGACATACACGATGCTACCTACTCGAAAGAGCTGCTGATATCAAACAGAGCCAATGGGTTCCGCGACCTTCTCGCAGCAATCGACTTGTCTACGTATCGTCGCATTCCATGGGAGAAAAACGTCCCATTCTTCCTCGTCTCCTTCCTCGATCCGGACACGAAGCAGCCTCTCTTTGCAGACCCTCGTGGGGTGCTCAAGCGTGTTGTGGACCGCGCCGCAAGCAAGGGCTGGCAATGTTATGCAGGCTGTGAATACGAGGTCAGTGGTCAGCGATATTCAGTGCAACATGCAGCACGCAGCTGACGGGTCTGTCAGTATTTCCAATTTAAAGGTAAATCTCAGCAATATCCAGAGGCAACCGATTTCTGACAGATAGTCCTGTGCCAAGAGACGCCTCATACACTGAACGAGAAGGGATATGCCGGCTTACAGCCGTTGACCCCTGGCAGTAAGAGTCGCTCTTTGTACTTACCGACGTGACGTAGTACTGAAGCTTGGTAGTGCACGGCTATTCTCTTCTTCGAACGCAGCTCAACAACGATTATTTCCACGACATATTCGACGAAGCGTTCAAGTTCGACGTGCCACTCGAAGGACATCGTGAGTTCCAATGCCGAAAATGCGACGTGATTTCTGAACAGAGATCGGCGCAGATACTGAGACTGGTCCCGGCGTATATGAGACTGCATTGGCGTACACGACGGCGCACCGCATGGCAGATAATGCCATTTTATTCAAATATCTCACCAAGAGCATAGGCATGAAGCATGGGATCACACCTAGCTTCATGGCCAAGCCTTGGGGCAACGTGCGTGCCTCGCCTGTCGTCCGCTTCTCGGTGCTCAGTATGCCTCCAGCTCCCAGGATGTAGCGGGTATACAGTTCGATTCGCGGCACAAAGCTCACATACTGATTTCCCCTCCCACTTTGCAGTCACATACACGTGTCGCTGCGCGACAAGAACGGGAAGAGCCTCTTCGCCGTCTCCGAGGCAGAGCTGAAGACCGGTCGAGCCAACGCAGCATACGAGGACACCAAGTTCCTCAGCCAAGAAGGCGAGTGGTTCCTCGCCGGAGTGCTCGACGGCCTCCCCGACGTCATGCCCGCCGTACGTCCCCCTCCCCCTCTCCGTCCTAGTACCTGTGCCTGAGTCGATCCCGGCCATCCCAGCTCGTCCCGACGATCAACGGCTACAAGCGGCTCGTCGGCGGGGAGGCGTTCTGGGCGCCGAACGCGGTCACGTACGGCTACGACTCGCGCGCGGCGTCCGTGCGCATCATCGCGCCGCCGTCCGTCCCGCCCGCCGCGACGCGCCTCGAAGTCCGCGTGCCCGGCGCGGACATGAACCCGTACTTCGCGCTCGCGGCCGTCTTCGCGCTCGGCCTGAGGGGTATCGAGAAGAAGCTCGCGCTGCCCGGCCCGCCGATTGCGCAGTTGTCGGTGGAGGACAAGCGGAGCGGCAAGGTAGGCCGAGGTTGTGCGCTTTGGGGAGAGAGGTTGTTTTGATGCGTTGTTATGTTATTTGTAGGTGCGGATGCTCCCGCAGTCGCTCGAGGCGGCGACGGAGCGCATGATGCGTCTCGAGAGCATCGCGCGCGAGGAGGCGGTGTTTGGCGATGACTTTGTTGACCATTACGGAGGGACGCGCCAGCATGAGGTGCGCTTGTGGAACGAGGCAGTTACGAATTGGGAAGGTACGTCCTAGGCTTGCAGGATCTGGCCACCACCGCGATGATCTGACGTGCTCATACAACAGTGGAGAGATATCTCGAGTTGGCATGAAGGACTCAGAGTTGACGTGCAGATTGAGTAAGATACACACTGAGGTTTGTTGATATATCCCTACTAGCGGTCATGGGCGTTCGAGGGAGCCATCAAGATGTATACAAGTGTAGTTGACTAGGAAACACGATCAACTTCCAAAGTGACTCAAGGCCATAACATTCGCGATATCACACATCTCGTGATTTCCTGTCTTCGCTCCAACTCCTCGCGCTCACTGAGCAACGACATCCCCGCCCTGGCCTTCAGAATCGACGCCGATTATACGCCGGCTGCACGCCTCCTCCAAGAAGTCTCTTAGCAAGTCCCATTCGTCAATATACGCCTCCGGATGTTTTTCTTGCACCACCTGACGCAGAGCCGTGCTCTCTACCATGTAGACTCGCTGTTGCTCCAGCGGCCCCGGTGGCGCTGTGATGCAATAGGTAAGCCACAATTCATTCATCGCTCCAGAGACTTCCCTATGTTCTTACTGCGAGCAAGGAGTTCGCCTCCATCGCTGGCGGCACTTTGAGTGATGTCACTAGATGACACATGGCGCTGGGTGCTTGAAGCACATCCCCAACGCGGCGGTACGTGGCGTTGCACCGTTACTCAACGGCCTTTAACACAATTAATATGTCGTAAAGTCATCAATGCTGGTGAGCCCATGGAACCTCTCCAGCAGATACTAGGCAACCCCTCACCGCGTCGCCCAGTCACCCGAGGACCAACGGGACCACGCACGCCTCGGTCTGTTCTACTTCACCCTGCCAGACCTGAGACGATGAAGTCCTCCTCGAACCGAATCGTGGGAGCCTTGTCCTGCAGAAGCAGGGCATCAAGCTACACTGCGACGATGCAGACGCGCCGACAATGGAGCAGTGAACAGGCCTGCTCATGCCACCGCTGGTCACACTGTACTAGCAGCTTGTGCTCACTAATTTCAGCCGTCACAACCTATGTCAGGCTCAACAGCCTTCGCGGTGCCAGTGGAACAAGTTCTGTTGGAGCATCTTTGCAAAGGCATGCACTCTTGACCATCGCACAGAGCCCTGCGTCCCACATCGCAGAAATTGGGGGTTCGATGGCCCGGCATCCCTCGCGCTGACATTGTGGGGCATGATGAGCGGACTCGGTTCAGAGGGTTCAAGGTACGCGTCATATGGCTGTCGATTGGAAGGTCCTTGAACTCACTACGGATGTAGTACACGGAGACAAGGTGTCCCGCTCCCCACACTGAAGGTTTGTACCTAGCCAAAGATGCAGCTCAGGTGTCTAGAGATTAAGACTAAATCAGCGTACGACGTCCTTCTGTACGAAGCGAAGTAGAGCTTCGGCCTCCGAGCTGTCTGTGCCCCGTCGGCAGGCTCCACTCATATGTCAGCTGTGTGGCACATGCACGGTATATTGATAACTTTCTACCAGTCTTAGAGTCTTCCACCTAATCGTTCAATCCCAGATGACCTCTTATCGACGGAAGCGATGCCTCATCCACCTGTTCTATTCCCGCGATGCAGCTCCTCAAATCGTGCGACAGAATGTCTGCTGAGTTTGCCGTATCAATCAACGGTGGTGATTCGGTTCTCGGTGACTTTTGGTGGGTGCTGAGGATATGAAAAGGCGCATTCGATGAGCGACTTCATAGCCCGCCTCCATTCCCTCTTTTCAGGCTCAGTATTGCGAACTGTGAACTTTCTCGAAGATGCCCGGTATAACCTTACCCACCGTGCCCCGTTGGGTTCCCGCCCCGCCCACCAACGCGGACTGTGAGTGCATGGATGTATCTACACCTCCCATCTCTTCATTGTGTGTGCACAGTGGACTACGCAGACTTACCTATTGTTGACTTCTCCAAACTGCAAAATCCCGAAGGCGCTGCTATGCTTGCCCAACAAGTGCACGACGCGATGACAAAATCGGGTTTCTTCTACGTGATCAACCACGGACATGCGCAGGGTGATGTGCGGTCCTTTCTGCTAGGTAGTGTCTATCGGCGTGTCCACTGACGCACTGAACAGACCGAACGCATGTTCGACATAGGCGACATCCCGTTCAGTCAAGTGTCCGACGCTGAGAAGAAGGCCTACGAAGGGCATGTCAAGGAGACAGGAACGTACCAAGGCTACAAATTGCGGCAATATTGGGTTTGTGGATTTTTTCTCTACGCCGAGCACTCCCATCTGAAGATTTTCAATCCAGCATATCGAAGGTGGGGTGCGAGACCAGATTGAACACTACAACAGTACGTGCATGACCTCGGGATACGCAGCATTGACAACACTCACGGTGTGATTAGTCGACCGGGACGTGACAAAGCGACAGCACCCAGAAGCACTGCGACCGTTTCTGCCTGAGATCAGCGCATTCAACAAGTTTTGTCACTTCAACATCCTCTTTCCTATCCTGAGGTATGACACCTACTTCAACCCTGTACATATTGACTACCTTGACTACACCCAGGTTGCTGGCCATTGGGCTTGAGCTCCCGGAGGATACTTTCGTCGAGCAGTATGGATTCGACGCCGAGGGCGACACTTTTTGTGCGTGTCACTTCCCGCTGTTGCAAGTCAAAACTCAGATCATGAGTTTTATCAGTCCGGTCAATGAAATAGTGCGTCGCAAAGGTACAGTTACCTTCAAGCAATCTCAACCTTCTCCGCCAGTTATCCTCGCTCAGCCGAAGAAGAGGAGAAGACGAAGAATGTCTGGCTGAAAGGTCATACGGGTAGGTATCATCAATACGTCCTTGATACACACCTACAAAACGGGTGCACCTAGATTATACTGGCATATCGATTCTCTGGAGCCAGCCAGTCTCCGCCTTACAAATCATGTCACCCGACGGTGAATGGCGTTGGGTCAGGCATATCGACAACGCCGTGGTACGTCAGCGGAGAGACGTGTCAGAATTCACCCCCTACTCACCTTGGAAATTACCGTGAACTTCCTAGGTCATCAATGCCGGCGACGCCCTCGAATTCATGAGCGGCGGATACTACAAAGCGACCATTCATCGCGTTGTTCAGCCGCCGGAGGACCAGCGCGGCTACCACAGACTTGGCCTGTTCTACTTCACGATGCCGGAAGACAACACTCTAGACAGCACCCAGAAGCACTGCGACCGTTTCTGCCTGAGATCAGCGCATTCAACAAGTTTTGTCACTTCAACATCCTCTTTCCTATCCTGAGGTATGACACCTACTTCAACCCTGTACATATTGACTACCTTGACTACACCCAGGTTGCTGGCCATTGGGCTTGAGCTCCCGGAGGATACTTTCGTCGAGCAGTATGGATTCGACGCCGAGGGCGACACTTTTTGTGCGTGTCACTTCCCGCTGTTGCAAGTCAAAACTCAGATCATGAGTTTTATCAGTCCGGTCAATGAAATAGTGCGTCGCAAAGGTACAGTTACCTTCAAGCAATCTCAACCTTCTCCGCCAGTTATCCTCGCTCAGCCGAAGAAGAGGAGAAGACGAAGAATGTCTGGCTGAAAGGTCATACGGGTAGGTATCATCAATACGTCCTTGATACACACCTACAAAACGGGTGCACCTAGATTATACTGGCATATCGATTCTCTGGAGCCAGCCAGTCTCCGCCTTACAAATCATGTCACCCGACGGTGAATGGCGTTGGGTCAGGCATATCGACAACGCCGTGGTACGTCAGCGGAGAGACGTGTCAGAATTCACCCCCTACTCACCTTGGAAATTACCGTGAACTTCCTAGGTCATCAATGCCGGCGACGCCCTCGAATTCATGAGCGGCGGATACTACAAAGCGACCATTCATCGCGTTGTTCAGCCGCCGGAGGACCAGCGCGGCTACCACAGACTTGGCCTGTTCTACTTCACGATGCCGGAAGACAACACTCTCCTTGTCCCCAACATGGACAGCCCGGTCCTGCAAAGAGTAGGTGTCAAAAGGCGCTTTGAGGATGCAGACGCACCTACGATGGAGCAATGGAGGAAGGGCAGATCTAGCCGTTATGGTCAAGTGGCGAATGAGAAGAGGCCTGACGGTCATGAGCAAGACATGATCAATGGCATCGTGGTGAAGCACTACAACTGAGGGACTGCTTGGCTTCTCTGCCCTTTTTGGCTGAACATTGTATATTGACCACCTCACCGAGCCGTATCCTGGTTCCTGTGGTAGATAGCCCGAAATGTACGATATGACTGCAATATGTTGCACTCTGTAGCAAAATACACAATCTCCCTCAGCCTGATAGTCGGATGGCAAGAGTATGTTGAAGGCTTGCTTACCATACTCCGGGTCACCCAATGGCTGATGAACCTCTCGATTGCACACAGCTGCGACAGAAAAGGACACTTGATTGCTCCAGAATCTTATCCTTGTTCTTGGACATACTGTAAGCAAGGATTTCGCCGCCCACGTTGGCGGCACTTCGAGTATGGTGGTGCTACTAGAATACAAGATTCATTGTAACTGCACATCAGACACACCCACATACAACGGTATATTAGTTACGAAGATCAGCAAGAGCAGTGACGGAGGCGGCGGCCGTATAATGTACGATTAGAGGAAAGCGTAAGATAGGAGTAAAACATGTTAAATACCTTGCTACTGATATCTATAAGTGACCGACTCGCGCATAATTGAGTAGTCGGGGTCATAGTAGAATACTTACTCGCTACTCAGTACAATAGCCAAGCATACTACTCTGCTCATTGGCTGACTTACGAGCGCTTCTACGCTCGGCGACACGTGCTGCTCGCTGTCGCCAACAACGACAGTTCCTATGATCATCATATTCGCAGCGTTCTGCATACAGAGCTTAGGGGCTTTCTGTCAGATCTTGGACTACACTCTCGTAGGATGATGAAACGTGATAGCGGATTTCTGCCAGTGGGATACTGACGGGAATCAGTAGCTGAGCCGTGCGTAGGGAGCGTAAAACCAGGCACCAAATGATCGCGCATACTCGTCGTCGACAACAAACTTCAGAGGGTTCAAGGTAAGTTACGCGTCATATGGCTGTCGAATGCAAGCGAATGAAGGTCCTTGAACTCACTACGGATGTAGTACACGGAGACAAGGTTTGAACCTGTCCATCGGAGATGCAGCTCAGGTGTCTAGAGATTAAAGCTAAATCAGTGTACGATGTCCTTCTGTAAGAAGCGAAGTAGAGCTTTGGCCTCCAAGCTGTCTGTGCCTCGTCGGCAGGACTCCACTCATATGTCAGCTGTGTGGCACATGCACGGTATATTGGATAACTTTCTACCAGCTTTAGAGTCTTCCACCTAATCGTTCAATCCCAGATGACCTCTTATCAGCTTCGGAAGCTATGCCTCATCCACGTATTCCATTCCCGCCATGCTGCTCCTCAATCCGTACGACAGAATGTCTGCTGAGTTCTGGCGGGTGCAGAGGATATGAAAAGGCGCATTCGATCAGCGACTTCATAGCTCGCCCCCACTTTTCTCCTTTCAGGCTCAATATAGCGAACTGTGAACTTCCTCAAAGATGCCTGGTACAACCTTACCTACTGCCACGCCCCGCTGGGTCCCCGCCCCGCCCACCAACGCGGACTGTGAGTGCATGTATGTATCTACGCTTTCCATCACTTCATTGTGTGTGCACAGTGGACTACGCAGACCTACCTATGGTTGACTTCTCCAAACTGCAAAATTCCGATGGCACTGCTATGCTTGCCCAACAAGTGCACGACGCGATGACAAAATAGGGCTTCTTCTACGTGATCAACCACGGACATGCGCAGGGTGATGTGCGGCCCTTTCTGCTATGTATTGTCTATCGTGTTCACTGACGCACTGAACAGACCGACCGCATGTTCGACATCGGCGATATCCCGTTCAGTCAAGTGTCCGACGCTGAGAAGAAGGCCTACGAATGGCATGTCAAGGAGACAGGAACGTACCAAGGCTACAAGTTGCGGCAGTATTGGGTTTGTGGATTGTTTCTTCACGCCGAGCACTCCCATCTGAAGATTTTCAATTCAGCATATTGAAGGTGGGGTGCGAGACCAGATTGAACAGTACAACAGTACGTGCATGACCTCAGGATACGCAGCATTGACAACACTCACGGTGTGATTAGTCGGCCGGGACGTGACAAAGAGACAGCACCCAGAAGCACTGCGACCGTTTCTGCCTGAGATCAGCGCATTCAACAAGTTTTGTCACTTCAACATCCTCTTTCCTATCCTGAGGTATGACACCTACTTCAACCCTGTACATATTGACTACCTTGACTACACCCAGGTTGCTGGCCATTGGGCTTGAGCTCCCGGAGGATACTTTCGTCGAGCAGTATGGATTCGACGCCGAGGGCGACACTTTTTGTGCGTGTCACTTCCCGCTGTTGCAAGTCAAAACTCAGATCATGAGTTTTATCAGTCCGGTCAATGAAATAGTGCGTCGCAAAGGTACAGTTACCTTCAAGCAATCTCAACCTTCTCCGCCAGTTATCCTCGCTCAGCCGAAGAAGAGGAGAAGACGAAGAATGTCTGGCTGAAAGGTCATACGGGTAGGTATCATCAATACGTCCTTGATACACACCTACAAAACGGGTGCACCTAGATTATACTGGCATATCGATTCTCTGGAGCCAGCCAGTCTCCGCCTTACAAATCATGTCACCCGACGGTGAATGGCGTTGGGTCAGGCATATCGACAACGCCGTGGTACGTCAGCGGAGAGACGTGTCAGAATTCACCCCCTACTCACCTTGGAAATTACCGTGAACTTCCTAGGTCATCAATGCCGGCGACGCCCTCGAATTCATGAGCGGCGGATACTACAAAGCGACCATTCATCGCGTTGTTCAGCCGCCGGAGGACCAGCGCGGCTACCACAGACTTGGCCTGTTCTACTTCACGATGCCGGAAGACAACACTCTAGACAGCACCCAGAAGCACTGCGACCGTTTCTGCCTGAGATCAGCGCATTCAACAAGTTTTGTCACTTCAACATCCTCTTTCCTATCCTGAGGTATGACACCTACTTCAACCCTGTACATATTGACTACCTTGACTACACCCAGGTTGCTGGCCATTGGGCTTGAGCTCCCGGAGGATACTTTCGTCGAGCAGTATGGATTCGACGCCGAGGGCGACACTTTTTGTGCGTGTCACTTCCCGCTGTTGCAAGTCAAAACTCAGATCATGAGTTTTATCAGTCCGGTCAATGAAATAGTGCGTCGCAAAGGTACAGTTACCTTCAAGCAATCTCAACCTTCTCCGCCAGTTATCCTCGCTCAGCCGAAGAAGAGGAGAAGACGAAGAATGTCTGGCTGAAAGGTCATACGGGTAGGTATCATCAATACGTCCTTGATACACACCTACAAAACGGGTGCACCTAGATTATACTGGCATATCGATTCTCTGGAGCCAGCCAGTCTCCGCCTTACAAATCATGTCACCCGACGGTGAATGGCGTTGGGTCAGGCATATCGACAACGCCGTGGTACGTCAGCGGAGAGACGTGTCAGAATTCACCCCCTACTCACCTTGGAAATTACCGTGAACTTCCTAGGTCATCAATGCCGGCGACGCCCTCGAATTCATGAGCGGCGGATACTACAAAGCGACCATTCATCGCGTTGTTCAGCCGCCGGAGGACCAGCGCGGCTACCACAGACTTGGCCTGTTCTACTTCACGATGCCGGAAGACAACACTCTTCTTGTCCCCAACATGGACAGCCCGGTCCTGCAAAGAGCAGGTGTCAAAGGACGCTGCGAGGACGCAGACGCACCTACGATGGAGCAATGGAGAAAGGGCAGAGAGAGCCGTTATGGTCAAGTGGCGAATGAGAAGAGGCCTGACGGTCATGAGCAAGACATGATCAATGGCATCGTGGTGAAGCACTATAACTGAGGGACTGCTTGGCTTCTCTGCCCGTTTTGATTGAACATTGTATATTGACCACCTCACCGAGCCGCATCCTGCTATGAACAGCTTGCAATGTACGATATGACCGCAATATATATGTCGCACTCTAGCAAAATACAGTCTCCCTCAGCCTGACGATAGTCGGGTGGCGAAAGTAAGTTTTACGCCTTCTTATCGCACGCTGGGTCACCCAATGGCGCCATGATCCTGTCCTTGTTCATGGACATACTGCAAGCAAGGGTTTCACCGCTATCGTTTGCAGCACTGCGAGCTTCAAGGTTCAAGTACGGTGGTACTACTAGAATACAAGGTTCATTGTGGCTGCACATGGGCCACTGGCACATACAACGGTATATCAGTTACGAAGATCACGACAGCAGCAGTAACAGAGCTCGGTGAATGGCGATGGCCGTATAATGTACAATTAGAGGAAAACGTAAGATAGTACGCGAGACGTAGAAGAGCACAACACATGGAGATATCAGCATGGAGCGCACCTATCCTCCGATCCCCGCCAACACCTTAAACACCATATCCTGCCTCTCCCTGAAAGCCCTCAGCCGCGTCATGCCCAACGCAAGCGCATTGATCCTGTTCGCGAACGCAACCGCGCGGTTCTCCGTGCTCGTCGTCCGCCGTCGATGATCCGCCGCCCGCGCCACGTCCGCCCGCTCCGCGCCCGCGAACGCATGGCCCACGCCGCCCTCCAGAATATCCCTGGCGCGGTCGAGGCGGGGCATCGGCGCGTCCTCGCCGCGCTGGAGAGCCTCGACGGTCGCGACGGAGTCCTCCTCCTCCATCTCGCGCGCGGCCTCGCCGATCGCGCAGAGCTCGGCCATGAACGGGCGGAGCTCGGGCGGGCACTCCCTGAGCGAGAGCGTCTTGTCGAGCACGCCGTAGATAGTGACGTCCGCCTGCTGCGCGTCGGGCGCGGGGAGGACGTCCGCGAGGGACTTGTGCCGCGCGGGGTGGTGCGTCACGGAGGAGGTGGCGACGTCGAGGATCGCGAAGGCAACGGCGGCGAAGTATGCGCGCGTCGGGTCTGTGCGGAGGGCGCGCCGGAGGGAGGACCTCCGTTCGATCACGTCGGCGAGCGCGGCGTAGAGCGTTTCGCGGATGAACTCGATTGCGGGCGCGTTGGGGGCCAGGATGGTTGGCGAGGGGCTGGTGGGTGACGGCGGGAGAGGACTGAATGAGATGTCTGACGCGGAGGGCGAGAGCTTGGGTGGTGGCTTTGGTGCTGAAGTGGAAGGCGAGTAGGAAGGCGGAGGGACAAAGCTCGCCTTCATCTTGATGCCCCCGTTCGTACCTGCATCAAGAGCCGCCTGAAGATCGCCCGCATAGCGATCCTGGAACGTCCGCCGCATGCTGATCTCAATCGCTACTGCACGGATATCCGCAGCGATGCCCTTCAGACGGGGATTCGAGGGTACCGCGATAGGCTGGAGGCCACAGATGATGCGTGCAAGGTCATGTTGGTGTTCGGGGGTGAGGTTCTGGATCTCGGGGACGGCGTGGGACCACACGAGCAAGAAGGGGCGGAACTGTGGAGGGCAGTTCTCCTCGGAGAGGTTGAAAGCTGCCGACTCTGTCTTGGAGCGTCGGGGGAGGGGTACAGAGGGTGGCTCGGTGGTTGAGCGTAGCGCAGCAAAGTAGAGACACAGTGCGGGCCCTGCAGAGATCACGATGAGTCTGGAGACGACACAGTGTTGAACAAGCGACGTACCTGTGACCATCAAATCACCCTCTGCACTAGATAGGACGTTCGGAGGCAAGAGGCCCTCGACCTTGGCCTGGGTGAGTGATGATTTGAGGTATGAATGGAAGGCGTCCTGGACTTCATCCTCCGACAAATGCGGGCTTGGATTTGCGACGGCATAGTGATGGGTCTGGTGTGGCATGTGAGCGATGAGGGAGGTGAAGGACGAGGGCAACCGATTGAGCGCGGTGTTCTCACCTCCGGTCGAGCGAAGGCCTACTTGAGCGCGGCGCGGCGGGCAAGCTCCACATCGCCCCGTGCCGGCCACAAATGTATGAGAACTGCCGCATATGGTAACACCTTTCGTATCGTAACAAAGCGGTTGTCCTACTGTAGCACGCCTGCGAAAGAACACCGCCACACTGAGGGACAGCCTCCTCACAGCAATGAGTCAATCCTCCCCCTCGGACGCCTTCGGGCTACATATGACGACGCGACTACCCAGTACAAATGGTCGTACTCCCATGGCCACCCAAATCGTTTCAGCCCGTCGCCGCAAATGTGTACATAGGCTTACCAGCGTCGTCTGTTCGAAACACTACGGCGAGGCTATTACTTTTCATCTCACCCTGTGGGGCTAGGCTACTAGGAGGTAAGTAGCCGCGAGCGGGTGAGCGCGACAAGTTTCGGTGCGCACATACTGAACACGTATATACCTGCGCGGTAGATGATATTCAACAATTGCATACTAGTATGCGACGTACGCGTGTACAGTATTGTACGCAGGTCGTCCAATACCGGTGGCAGGGACCGGAAGAACTAGATCCACGGCAACCCATCGACTCAAGTCGACAACTGAGTCCGAGTCGGCGACACGGCACCTCCCTTAAGAAATCTGTCAGCAAATCCCATTCATCAATATACCCCTTCAGATGTTTTCCTTGTACCACTCACCAGGTTGTCTGTTCGAAATCCATCCTCTGCTTCTGCCACCACTGGCAGAAGGTCTCCTCTACGTTTGGTTGTCGAAGCCGCCTGGGGCGCTACCAATCCTCATCTGACCTGTGGGCTCCAATCACAGCAAATTTCACGCAGGGCTCCTACTGGATAGGGTTTGAATAGTAGTAGCCACGAGCACGACATGCAGCCCGCACGCCCTATGCATGTACGTAAAATCTGCACGGCGCATGTACAGCGTACCTGTCGTGCTCCAACCGGACGGCTAGGATGAGGATAGCTCTGTACATCGCAAGACCAGCGAATGAATGGAACGACCCCGAGATCACACTCCACTGACCGGAGAAAGCGTGCAGCCAAGCATATATACATTCCACTGTCTTCATTGTCGGTGCCAGAAACATCCTAGATGGATCAAGCGTGTCACCAGCTAGCAGGGTATATGTAGTGTTGCTTTCGGTACCACAATCTCAGTGTCATACAATCAAGAAATGCACGGACTGTAAATGACGGTACTACACGCGTGTTCAAGAGTCGGCAGCCTGGGCAGGGGTCTCGGGCTTCGCGCGCACCGTGTGGAACCAATGCAAGAAGTGGGTTACGTCCTGCACGCAACCATGAGAAGGGATGTGCAAGTTCGTAGCAGAAGGCACATACCTTGGCGATAGTGCTAGCCATCGTAGACTCGGCGACGAAGGACGGGATGTTGCCGCCAGGTGTGCTGGACGTTGCCATGCGCCATTCGACCTTACCGGTGTCGAGCTCCTGCAAGAGCTCGACGCTGACATAGCGTCCCTTCACGCCCTTTTCTTCTAGCTTAGCTAGCTCCGCATCTTCGGAAAGGTCCACGGGAATGGACACGATGATACTAGTCGAGGTAGTAAGTAGCGACGTAAGCCAAGTGAGGCGTTCGTACAACGCACCCTTTCTTAGGGGACTCTCCGACCAAGTGCTTCGTTTGCAGTACTGTAAACACCCGAGGAGACACCGGCGGCGGGAAAGTGTAGTAGAGGGTCCATATGGACTGTGTCTGCGAGATCTCTTTGACCAGAGTGACTTTCTTGATCTCCGGCACGTACCTAGTGGGCACCATGATCGATGTCAGGGCACCGCGATCGATCTCGCGGCCGCTGTACATATGCACGACGGCCGGCGGAGAGGAAGAGAACTGGGCCACCTACTGCATCTCGTTGTTCGCCTTGTCCTCCCCGAGCTTGCTCCAGAATTCGTCGAACGTCGCGTCCTCCGGCGCGTGCTCGCTGACTCTGCTGTGCCAGGGCGCCCCGTCCTGCGGGCCCTTCGGGCGCGAGGACGTCTTTACGACCTTGTTGAACGTTTTGCCCTGCTTCCAGGACTTGGTCGACTCCAGCAAGGCCTCGCCGAGCGCGAGGATCGTCTCCTCGGAGGGGAGCTCTGGTGCGATTCTCCGTCAGTTCTCAGCGAGCCAATCTCATCCGGAGCATTACATACGCGACACCTTCACCGGCGTTATGGATAGCTGGTAACTTGAATCGCTCGACATTGTTGCTCAGGCTGGCGTCGGCGCGCAGGGCTGGGTGGTAGAGATGCGGAAGCAAGCCTGTGAGAAACGGGCCGTAGCATCGCTACCGACAGTAGTGGTCTTCTGGGAGCCTATTATTAGGCAGGTGGCAGTTGCTCCGAGTCTACAGTTGCAACTGTCGCCGAGACCGCAACTTTGTTCGAAGGTACGGTCTTTTGCGCGTGGGTTCATCGTGGTATGCGAGCGGTACAGCAGTGCTGAATGGCTGAGTACTGAGTGATGTGACTCTAGAGACGACAACCGTGCAATGCAGCGCCGATGTTGCGGATATAGGCACCGAGATCGCGGAGAGGAGTTGAGATTGGTGCAGTAATACGTAAAAGGGAGGAGAGAGGTCAGTCCTGTGCACACTGGCCTGACATTGACTGGGCAGTGACTGTCCCCGGCGCTCGCGGACACACTGGCCGCTGTACATCGCTCTATATAGGCCCACCTCCAAGTACAGGGCTGTGTGTGGTCCTTGCCTCTCACGTCGACCTCCCACGACCTCCCTGCCAGTGATTGTCGCCCATTATGGCCTCAGCGTCGACCACAACAGCCCCGGGGCTTTCCCTGTCCCACCTCCTCGACCGGCCCACCTGGAACCTTCCTCAGTGGCATGGACCGCAGTATGTTCTTGACCAATATGTGACAGATGCAGAACTGACGCAGTGCGGCGTGTTCCTACCAAAGCGCCGACACGGACGAGTTGAACGGCGTAGTTGACAAGGTGGGCAGTCCACTCTACAAGGGCTTCACAGCCATAGCCTGAAGCTGAGATGAATCGGAACTGTAGTTGGGAGACCTTGACCTGTCCCTCGCGTTGCTGCAGCGATACAGGAATGCTCTCCGCCCCATACACCGCCTAGCGCCCGACATCCTCCTACTCATCTTCGACGGCATTGCCGAGGAAGAGGACGGCCCACTTCACCCTTCATACGGCTCTGCACCATGGGTGTACCTCGCCCATGTTTGCCACCGGTGGCGCTCAATTGCGCTCACATGCGCTGCACTATGGACCCGCCTAAGCACGAAGTATCCTGAAGCCGCGCTCGCGTGCCTAGAGCGGTCTGGCGACGCACCACTGTCCCTCATAGTGTCAGCCTCGGCAACATCGGCGGCTGCTACCCAAGTCATAAACGCTGCGTTGCCCCATGTCGCACGCCTACGCCACATATATTTGCCATCCATATGGATGGACGACCCAGATCTCCGTGAGCCTCTCGAGTCCATTCTACGAGACCCCGCCCCTGCGCTCGAAGCATTGCATGTGTACAAGGTCGGCATGGATAGCGATTGCTTTCCATTGCCAGTCATGTTCAAAGGCGAAACGCCGCGTTTGACAACCCTTAGGCTGGCGTATGCGTACCCTGAACTCGGCAGCCTAACATACACGAACCTGAAGCGGCTCTTCCTCAAAGGGAAGAAACGCAAGCCGATCGCCATGGAGGTCTCGCGGCTACTCGAGATCCTTGCCGCGTGCCCCGCCCTCGAGGAGTTCCGAACGTACAAGGCGACGTTCACATCCTCCTCAGACACCGAGTCCCTCCCCCCGCTGCATCTCGACAACCTGCGCGTGCTCGACATCGCGCGCTGCTCCGCGTCCGTCGTCGCGGACCTCTTCCGGCGACTCGCGGTCCCCGACTGCGCGACGCGCTTCCACGTCTGGCTCGAGCGCGCGGCAGACTTCACGTTCCGCTTCGGGCTGCCGGACAACATCGAGGAGACGGGCCACCTGCCGGGCATCACGCGCCTGCACATCGAGTACACGAGCGCGAACGACGTCGTCGCGATCCACGGCAGGACGCGCACGAGCCCGTTCCAGATCATCGCCGCGATCCCGCAGGACAGCGACATGGGCGAGATGCCGACCGTCGCCGGGCACCTCCTGCTCAGCATCGTGCGCACGCTCGACTTGTCCGTCCTGGAGGAGTTCACGATCTCGGAGACGTACTACCACCGCGCGCACCTCGGCTTCACGCGGAGGCGGTGGATCGAGGTCTTCGAGCGGATGCCGCTGCTGAAGGAGCTCCATATCCGTATCGACAGCATCAACGATGCCGGTTTCTCGAGGGCGATCCTCGCAGCTCTGGGGACGCCTGGCGAGGTTACAGGGAGGCTGCTGTGCCCCTCCCTGGAGGTGCTGACCATGACCAACGACAAGACGTGGTCGACTCTGCAATGCTACCTCCTAGGTCAACTGCGAGCACAGCATGGCCATCCGATCAAACGATTGTCGATGCGCCTGCCCTGCTACGAGAACTTCGAGGACATAGAGGAGACAGACCTACCGGGGTTGCGGCAAATCATCGAAACGGTGGACTTGGATCCACCTCCAGTCATGAAGGTCCAGTTCCCAGAGCTGTCCTGGTGAAATAACAGTAGAATGAAGTTGTTCAAGGTATTTGTATGATAATCCACAGTCTGGATGCTTTTCATTTCCCCATGCATAGCCCCCATCTTCACCACTCACCGTTGTATTACCTGTGCTGTATCAAAGTTCGCCAAGTGTAGATAGCACACTCTTGTATACTAGTGTCGAAAGCATGCGTATACGTGCAACCAGAGGAGAGGAACATTACAACAGGAGCGATGGAAGTATGTCAAGCGGCAGTCCGTGTCGGTGCACTCTGCTCTGCCGCTGCGTTCAGGTTCACGAAACCGAAGTACCGACTGCGCCCGTGCGCTGCCTCGTCCCTCGGCAGCTTTTCGCCCTTCTTCAGCACGACACCAACATACTTGCGCTCGCCACGCATGCGCGCCTCCTTGTAGAAGCGCACGTACCCCGGGACAAGCGCGAACAACGTGTGGTCGCGGCCCATTCCCACCTGTGTCGTGCAGGGCGAGTCAGTCAGCGCCTTGGGGACCCGAACTGCGCGATATGACTTACGTGCTGCCCAGGGTGGAACTGGGTGCCACGCTGGCGCACGAGGATGTTGCCTGGTACGACGTACTCATCTGGAAAGCATTACTATTAGCTAGGTGTGCGGGGAACGAGGCGGAGTGGGCGAGTCACATACCTGAGAACTTCTTGACGCCTAGCCGCTTGCCTGGGGAGCCACCGTGGTTGGAGACGGTGCCTCCTGCACGTTTCGTTGCCGTCCGCACGGACCCCAGCCCTGTGGCGGAGGATCGCGGACTGAGCGTTAGTGTTCGCGATGAACAATACAAAGGCATACCTATGGGCGAGAACGGGCTTCTGGCGGCCTGAGCAATGCGGAAGAAAGACATCACAGACATGCTGTGAGTCAACAAAGCCCGATAAGGGGGAGCGAGTGGACAAAGCGAGGGGCGGTGAACAAGGTTAAGTTGTGGTGGGAGGCGCTGTGTGGCCAGAAATGACGGAGTTACGTAAGCAAGCGTCTTAACATAAAGACGCAGAGCCGGTGCAAACCTCGCATCCCACAATCCAGCTCGACAACTCCACGATCCCGCAATATCAAGATGGTTCTCCTCGTCACTTCCGATAATGAGCAATTCGTCGTGGACAAGGAGGTTGCCGAGCGCAGCGTCCTCATCAAGAACATGCTGGAAGGTGCGTTTTCTCATTGAGGTCGTGCGCGCCTCTCGTCCTTCTGCTGATAGCGACGACCCACCTGCAGACGTCGGTGAGAGCGATCAGCCCATTCCTCTTCCTAATGTCTCCTCGAGTGTCCTGAAAAAGGTACGTTGTGTGTGCCGTGCGTGCGGCAAGCCCATGCAAGGTCGGGAGTTGTGGCGTACTCATGTCCCATCGATCTAGGTCCTCGAGTACTGTGAGCACCACCGTGGCGAGCCGC
The DNA here is from genome assembly GCA_001931775.1 of Fomitopsis pinicola. Classification (NCBI taxonomy): domain Eukaryota; kingdom Fungi; phylum Basidiomycota; class Agaricomycetes; order Polyporales; family Fomitopsidaceae; genus Fomitopsis; species Fomitopsis pinicola. The sequence goes on from MPVS01000022.1 coordinate 125,949, forward strand.
TCCCGACTGCGGAGTCCGAGCAGAGCCAGGATGAGAACCGCAAGCGGACAACGGACATCAGCGAATGGGACCAGAAGTTCATTACGGTCGACCAGGAGATGCTCTTTGAGATTATCCTCGCCGCAAACTACCTCGACATCAAGCCTCTCCTGTGAGTCGCTTTCATGAGCCCCTTGGACCTGCCGATACTCAAAAACGGTTGGTGCTCCGCAGCGATGTCGGCTGCAAAACCGTTGCGAACATGATCAAGGGCAAGACGCCCGAGGAGATCCGGAAGCTTTTCAACATCGTCAACGACTTCACGCCTGAGGAGGAGGTGAGTGATTAAATTTGCTAGCGATATCAGGCTCTCATGCGACATTTTATCGTTGCGCAGGCGCAAATCAAGAAGGAGAACGTGAGTGCCATTCTTCCGAGACCATCCAGACATACGCTAACATAACCTTATTTTCTAGGAATGGGCAGAGGACCGGTAGAGCGTGGTTGTTAGAGTATGTGGTCGTCCCATGTTTGTTGTCTCGCTCTTCATATTCGCATCATGCCATCGTTTTTGTGTATATTGTACTGTGTAGTGAGCAACGAACGTTGTGTTCCAGACGACGAAGCGATGTCTCGACCGATGCTGTGTTCATCGTTCGTGCTATAATCTAAGCTGCTGCGGTCTTCTTTTGTGATTGCTTTTTGCCAGCTGTTTTGTCCACCGCCGCTCGGGATCGAGTCACGTCCGAGATAGTCAGTGACGCGACGCGACGCGCAGACGCGTGACACAGCGGACGGAGGACGCGTCACGTCTGCGCGTCACACAGGTCTTCCCCCTTCACCCCTGCCTGCATGTCGCGCGTACCAGACATCCCCGGCACGCCCATTCCGCAACGCTCAGACCAAGACCGATGGCTCAAACAGACTGTGGCGAGGCTCTGCCAGCTCGAACACGAGCGGTAAGAAACGCATCGTGCGCCACCCGTTTGAGACTCACCTTCGTGACGCCACAGTTTCCCCGGCAGCCAGCCCGTCAGCTTTGGCATGCAGGACTTGCAGAAACTGGACGCACGCGAGTGAGCTATGTGTATATATTACTCCGAGTGCGGGACTGAGACGTCTTCTCACAGTTTTTGGGTCTGTGAAAAGTCGGACGGCGTCCGGGTCCTGCTTTTCATCTACACGGACCTCGAAACCAACGACCAAGTGGTGTTCCTTGTGCGTACATGGTAACCATCTTGCTATGCGCTGCGCATAGCTCATGTGCTCTGAAGATTGACCGCCACAATACCTACCGCAAACTCGATGGCTTCTACTTCCCCCACTTCGAGGACCCAAGGAAGCCGCTCCGCAGTACGATAGTCGATGGTGAGCTAGTCATTGATGTCGACCCCCGCACGCGCCAAGTTTGTACCTTCAGTCTGCCTCCCGGATTATCATGAACCTCAGACTGTGTCCTTTCTCTGGCCAGGAGACATTCCGTTACCTTGCATTCGACTGCCTCGTCGTTGACGGCCAGAACGTGATGCAGAGACCGCTGGACAAACGTTACGGGGTAAGTCCGCTACGTATGCTTGACGCTGTGAAACTTATTTTCATCTGTTTTATATAGCGTTTGCAGATGTGGTTCTACGAGCCATATGCCAAAATGCTGCGAGACCATCCACAAGTGGCAAGCGGCCACCCATTCCAGTAGGTCCAAGTTACGCACCACGTATCATTGCCAAGCGCTAACTGCATCTCGCCATCCAGGATCAAAGTGAAGCAAGTCAAGTTGTCATATCACGTCGATGATGTCTTCAACATCGACCTGCCGGCGTTGCAGCATGGCAACGACGGTCTTATCTACACATGCGCCGAGACCCCGTATATTCCAGGGACCGACAACAACATGTGAGTCTCATGGTAGACGCGGCACTGCACTTCGTCTGATGATCTGCGCAGCCTGAAGTGGAAACCACCTTCGGAAAACTCTATCGACTTCAAACTGGTGCTACGATTTCCACCTGCGTCCAGCCGGTCGCCCGATCCAGATTTTCTCGCGAAGCCTGTTTTTGAGTTGCACGTGTACTGTGGTGACGAGCAAAGAGTGCCGCGGTACGAGTTCTACGACGTCATGCACGTCGAAGACGACGAGTGGGAAAGGTGCTATCTTGGCGCGCCACTCAGTCTCAGCTCATGCGCTAACCCGCGATTGCAGTCTGAAGAGATCCGGCGAGCAGCTGGACGACCGTATCGTCGAGGTGCACTGGGACCCTGTGAAGGAACACTGGCGATTGATGCGCTTCCGGGACGACAAGCCTGCTGGAAACTACAAAACCGTCGTCGAGAACATCATCAAGAGTATCGCTGATGGCGTCGAGAAAGAGCAGGTAAATTCACGGTATGGCAAACGTGAACATTTGACCAACCTCGCACGCAGCTACTCGCACGCTCTACGTCGATCCGCAATGCTTGGAAAGCGCGCCACTCCGAGCCGCAACAACGTCCGAGTGGGCCGCCCCCGCCTCCCCAAGCCAGGCCTCCGCCACCACAACCCAACCACCACCCCAGTCAGCCACCAAACGGGCACGCACCGCGACGCCCAATCGGGCCCGAGGCCGAGCCGCGCTACGGTCCTCTCGCGCAGTCACCCTGGAGTAGGGTCACCGGTCCGGACATGGTTGCTGGTATGTACAGATGATCGCCGTGCAGCGCCAGTGGGCGTGCCGGTGACCACCAAAAGGCCGTGCGCGCGCAGGTCCCGCCGCTCGTACGTCCCACACCGGTGCGCGGGGATGCACGCAATGGTAAGTACTCGGGCCTCCGGGTTGGCCTCTTGGCAGTTGGCGAGGACGCGGCGTCGAGGGAACATGTGTTTGCGGGCCGGCGGGGTCCTGAAGGAATGAAGACGATGGCACAAACGAGTGCTTATGACCAAGTGACGACTTAGGGGCTGGCGGTAGTCGCGACGCTGCGTCATGCATGCGTCGTCCAACAGCCTCGTGTCGAGGCAGCGACGCTTGTATCATGCGCACAAGTGATGCTACATACATAGCGTGCTTGCGTCCCTTGATGCTAGGGGGTGGATCGCCGTATGTGTTGGTTTACCCACATCAAAGCTTGGAGTACCCAGAACACTGTGCTGAATGAATTATGGACATGTACGCGCTACGGATGTACCTTACAGGCAGACAAGTATCGTACATCGTAATCGTAATACCGTGTGCCCAGAAAGCAGCCGCAGGATGCGCCTGGACCTGGGCGGGTCGTGGCGGTCGTTACGAGAACACGATCGAGAGTGATGCGGGAGAGCGACGTCGGACAGCAAGACGACCTTGAGAGCAAGGAAAGCAGCACGCAGCGCAACGCGACAAGGATGGAGAGAGCCAAACAATGGAATGCATGTCTATCGTTACAGGGGTACGGAGACACGAGCAGAGGAGAGGGAGGGCAGTGGTAGGGAAAGAGGGGACACTAGTCGGCTTTTTGCGCTGCCTTTGAGCATTCGTAAATAAACGTAAGAAGCGTGAAGGGGCGTAAAATCAAGCGCTAGCGGGGAACGGGAGAGATGATGCGGGTAAATGGAGTGCGGGAGTGAAACCTGAAGACCATCTAGGCTAGGCGTGGACTGGCGAGAGTCCGGGAATGTGTTGGGCAAGGCAGGGGGGAAGTGAATTGAATGCGTGAATGGGTTCCAGAACTGAAAGCGACCAGTGTGTGGGAAGACGCGCCGGGGAGAATGCGATGCATAGGGGGAGGAGAGCGGAAGGGGAGAGTGTTGGAAGAGGAAGACAAACCGCGAGGATGCAAGACCGGAATAGTGTTCGTCGGGAAACAGTATGCTAGGCGCTTTGGCGCGTTCGTGGGCGCTATTCGTGGACGTAACGCTGCCGTCAAAATGGAATTATCAGTCGGCGTGGACGTCAATCACGTTGGAAGGACGCGGCGTACATTGCAATTCAAGAGGAGGCGCCTGCAGGCGGGCATTGCGCGCCTTCAGCGCACAGTCTTGCCGCGTCGTCGCTAGTTGCGTTGTTGCCGGTCGGAAAACAGGAAAGGAGAACGTGAGAGGTTGGTTTGTGCTGTGGGTCGTCGCGGGTCGTCGTCGTGAAGGCGTGCACAGAACACAACACGCAAGAAATAGGAAGGCATATCTGGGGCGACTCCAGCCCCCCTCAGCTTCTTCATCTTCTTCGCCGCTCGCTTGCGCTCGAGAACCACAAGCCATCTCAGGGATGTTACGTCGATCTCGAACTCAGAAGAACAGATCATCTACGTCCAGCTGAGTTGTGGAGAAGAACGGAGGCGGAGGCGGCATTGGAGCACAAGTAGCGATGTCGGCGAAGGGGTCTTCGATGACAAACTCCCGGCGATCCTGCAGACCGGCGACCTCATCCTCGACGGCAGAGTAGCTCACGGAGCGGGCCATACCGGGGCTAGTGCCCGAGCGCGACGGGCGTGCCGGGGAGATGAAAGCCGTGTTCGACGAGATGAACGCATCTGCATCCATGAGACCGATGCTAGGCTGAGGCGGCGTCGCGAGAAGCGCGTACGAGATCGACTCGGGGGTGCTGTCGATCGAAGAGAAGGAGGAGTCCGAGGACTCGGCCGAGTGAGTGAACCGCCGGAGCATCGGCGTGCTTGGTGCTAGAGTCAAGTCGGCGAACTGAGCCAAGGGAGAGAGGACCTGCGTGTATGCGTTCGGTGGTTAGCATCCGACGAAATGACATTTGCAGGCGCAGAGCGGTACACGGGAGTGGCGACATGTATGGGGCATCATCAAATAACACTAACCTCAGGCGAACCACCACCAATGACGCCCTCCATAGCAATGTCACCGAAGTACGGCACGGGTAGCCCTGAGGTTTCGGGGGCAATGACGCCAATGCTGGGCGTCGGCTGCCACGCGGAGAGAACCGCGTCCACACCCTCGCTTGGCGCAGGGGCGGTTGGAGTCGCATCGTCAGCGCCAGACTCCACTTCTGTGTCGTTTTCGGATGCAGCATCCGTGAAGGTACGGCCACCTGTGGACGCGTCGTAGATGTCGCGCTGTCCGTCCTGGACGATCCACCAATCAATGTCGGCGAGCACACGACGGGTGCTGACGTCGGAGCCAGACGAACGGCGAGGCTGGTGAGGCGCCGCACGCGTTTGGGGCCCGCTGGAGGAGGACAGGGAGGAAGGGTAGGAATAGGGACTCCGACGTGCGGGAGGCGACGAGAAAGTGCGACGGAGCGACGGCATACCGAAATGACAACAGAGATATGGGACGAGGGCGTTACACACAGCAAGCAAGAGAACAAGAACGACAACGACGGTGACGAGGACGACTAGGTCGATGGGTATAAGTCGACGCTCGCGGCGGGGAGGGACGAACAGGTGTGGGAGGCGGGGCTAGAATATATACGAAAATGCGATTGGCGTGTGCAATCGGATGTGCGGTGTGAATTGTCAAGCGCCCGCCGGATTAGGCATGTGGTGCCCACGCGGATTTCCATTGCTGGCGCGCTTCTCCGGCTGCTCTCCTCGCTGAAGCCTTCACTGAAGGACACTTGTCCTTCGCTGCCGTCGACTTGAACACTCGGCGACCTGTCGTCGAAGACAGCCTTCACGCAACGCACCTATGCGCCATTGTGTGGCCTCACGCGGCAGGAAGCCCTCCTTGTGCACGCTCCAATCGCTGTTGCTATGTGCAGCTTCCGGCCAGACCATGCGACCGTTTACATCGTCCGCTCGACACCAATACCAAGCCGGCCCTCGAGGCGGCGCGTTCTTTTCTCCCCGGCGTCGGCCGTCCAATCATCGGCCGCCCTTACGAAATGTCGGAGTACCGTCGCTCGCGCGCCTCCCGCCTTTGTTCTGTCGTCGCCTTGTCTTGTTCTCCTATGTGTGTTGTTCCCCTCACATTGTCAGCAATTAGGCGTGCAATGGCCACATCCGGGGGCCTCCCACCCTGCGTCCCTGCCTCGTGTGGCCCCTGTAAAGCAAGCCTGAGAGTTCTTGTCTTGCACATGGGGCTCAACGGTCCAGGAACCCCTAGCGTACCCTACGGCATCCCCCGGTCAGCAGTTATCGCGGGGCCGGGGCCCATCAGCTCGCTGCGGACGAGCTTGGTCGTTTGCTGATGCGCGCAACGTCATGAATGAACGCAGATCGAGATCCGACCATGTGCAAGGTGCGCTCCCGTGCTCATCGCCACCTTCAGCCACAGGCGCGTCGCCGCTCGTCCTGCCACCCGCCTCCCCTCCCTCATGTCCGCACATCCGCGCCGTTGTGCCCCCAATCTACTCCCGACGCGTCGATAAGCGGCGGGAGCCCGCATAGTGCGTCTCCCGTAGGCCCGGCTAGTAGCATAGTAGCGCATGACACTGCTGTGCTCATTTATCCCCGGGCGCTCCCACTCGCATCTCCTTCGCCCTTCCATTCCAAGCAGTCCAGTATGCGTACCTGACCATCCGTGATGCGTCACCGTCGCTGTTGCGGGGGTTACCTGTCGTACTTATCTCATCTTGCCGGGCCTGCATTCTCGTGATCATGAGCCTAGTCTACAGCTGATATTCAGGGGCCCGTAGTACATCCTAATTAGAGGCGCGGATATATGTACGGGAGCTAATGTCGGCCGACACGCACGAGTCGACACGTCTGCAAGACTAAACGTTCAGAACAGTCAATGAGGAATCTTCACTGTGCATATGTGATTATGTTGTTCGGCCAGGCATCTATATCTAGCTTATGTAGGCCGCGGGGTGGCGTTGCCCATATGTCCTATCGAACGGCAGTTGAAAATCGCCGAGCATTGAGCATGTAAGTATAGGATGAAGTCTGCTAACGCGGCCTTTGCTTGGAAGCTTCGCGCAAGCTCGCTTTGCAAATGGCGGATGCTAACTCAATATGAGGATGAGGGGAGAACGAAAGTGCCACAACGGCCGCGCTGCCACCCATGCGACTTCCTCGTCAGGCTGTCAAGTATGGTGTCGCTAAGCAGCCTCGTGAATGCGAGACAATCTCCAGGGCGGGTGATAGAACCAGCAGGGCCCCGAGAATCTCGGAAATAATGTCGCCAAATGGTGCACGTTGGGCGCACGGTCGCCCTGGCCAATCAAAGCCAGCGCCGCTCACTCGCTTAGTAGATCCTAAAGGTACGCCCGAGGCCTTGTTAAGCAATCTGTTCGCCACCCGGAAGAGCTTTCCGCCATCAAGTCCTCTCTCAAGTCGGACAGGAACGCGATCGCACAGCTAACGCCATAAATCCAGTCCCGAGCGCTGTATGAGCCGATCCTCTCGTACCACCCAGTCGTCATTTATTCATACTAGAGCAGCGTACGAAGGGGTGGTCGCATTTCGCGCGCAAACCGATCGATGGTTGTTGATTGGATGGAGGAGCCCTAAGCCCGATGGATCTCGACGACGGGACCGTCGGCTTCCACGGCCACCGACGCCTCGCGTCGGTGTCAATCCATATTTGGCAGGTCCTGTAGAACAATCGTGTCAGCGTCGGACAGCTATAGCCTGCTATAGCGAACGTCGCAGCAAAACGCCCACACCCCATTCCTAATTTTATATCCGCGCTGATGCACGACTCGGAGCCCAAGAGTTCTAGGTTCACAAAACAGGCTCATTGCCTCGAGTCCTTAATCAATGTATGCGAAGTTGGCCAGGAAGCTCGCGAAATGTGTACAGACTTCGTGTATGTCTTGCTACCTCGCATTTGTTACGGTCGTGTATGTATTGGATGTCACAAAACGCAGCCTTGGCGAAGCAAAAGAAGCATGCCTTCCCAAGATGGCAGGCACACCAGTCGTAGAGGCGCTCCGCCCCGGCCGGAGTTCGCCACGCCGGTCCGCCGCGCCCGCCCCACGCTCAGACCACGACTCGCTTTGTGGCTTGGTCCTCGACACCGTCCCCGTGGCACCAGCATTTGTGAATTGTGAGGCCCAGGTCCGTTGTTATGCTCCTGGCTGCTCGCTGATTGCTTCGAAACTCTAGACCCTAACGATGCCTCGACTATTCTACGGCGCATTGATCACCCCGGACACGCTCACGAAGTACCGTGCGCTGCCGCATGCGCTGCTCTGCGTCGCGGACGACGGGGAGATTGCGTGGAGGGAAGATGATGTCCCGTCGGGCCGGCTGCAGGACGTGCTGGCGAAGCACGGCCTGGTCGATGATTCGAGCGTAGAGTTTGTGGAGCTCAAGTTGGGGGAGTTCTTGATGCCGGGGTTTGTTGATACGCATACTGTGAGCCATATGGTCGCGTGCCGTATGTGCGCTTTGTGCTGACGGTTCATACAGCATGGTCCGCAGGTTCCCAACATCGGGAGGTAAGCTGTTGTGCGCGGCGCCGTGGCCAGACACTGAGCAGCTGTATCAGTGGTCAGCAGCACGAGTTGCTTGATTGGCTTAAGGAAGTTACCTTTCCTATGGAGGCCCGTTTCGCCGATCTGAACTTTGCGCGTACTGCGTACGAGACGGCTGTAAGACGCATCATCAACTGCGGGGTAAGCACCTCTCTGCTGAGCAGATACGTCACAGCCGCTGATAGGGTCACACATAGACTACGACATGTTGCTATTATGGCACGTTACACCTGGACGCGACGATACTCCTCGCAGATTTAGTGCACACACATGGTATGCGCTACCTTGCGAGACACTGGTTATTCTGCTCACATCGGTGCACCTATAGGACAGCGAGCATTCGTCGGGGTAGGTCAGTCTCGTCGTTTGCGTGCCGGGAATGGCTCCCTAACAAGACATACAGAAGTGCAACATGAACCGTGACTGCCCCAAGGACTACATTGAGCCGTCTACGGCCGAATCCATGACCGCCACGCGCGCTGTCATCCAACACATCCGCTCACTACCTCCTTCGAGTCCTGCAAGTAAGCCGCCTCTCGTACAGCCCATCCTGACGCCGCGCTTCGCCATCTCATGTACAAACGACCTGATGGCCTCGCTCGGCGAACTCGTGCGCTCGGACCCGACCCTCGCGATCCAGACGCACATATCCGAGAACGCGGCCGAGATCGCTCGCACGAAGGAGCTATTCCATGTCAATACTCTGCCAGCGCCTCCAAATGGGCCCGAGGAGGTGGTCATCAAGAGGGCCAGGGGCACGTACGCCGGCGTATACGACGCGTACGGGCTTCTGAGGCACAACACCGTTCTGGCGCATGGCGTGCATCTGGAGGCGGCTGAGATGGAGCTCATCAAGGTGAGGCAAGCAGGCGTCAGCCATTGCCCGACGAGTAACTTCAACTTGCGGAGTGGGTGTGCCAAGGTAGGCGCATTGCTGGACAAGGGCATCAAGGTCGGGCTCGGGGTATCCTACTAGAGCACTACTGTAGAGCTCAACAAATATATTCGCAGGTCGGCCTCGGCACGGACGTCTCAGGCGGGTTCTCGCCCTCCATCTTGCGGGCTGTCCAAGACGCCAGCGTCTGCTCGAAGGTCGTCGCCATGTCCGCCCCGAACGCGCCACCGAGCGGCTTCGCAGACCGCCAGCTCTCCGTCCCGACCCTCTTCTACCTCGCCACCCGCGGCGGCGCGGAGGTCTGCGGGCTCGGCGCGCGCATCGGGCAGCT